>KE155703.1:113522-134062 GCA_000411075.1 Sisymbrium irio | reverse complement strand
TCTTCAAAAGTATCGTTAGGTTCCAAAGCAAGCAACCTACCTCCTATTTTCTCATCAACATCAAACTTCCATCCATTAGTGGACGGTTTCCACAAACCCCAAATCGCATAGATCATGACACAAAGAAGAGGAAAAAATCTAAACGAAATAAGGATGACAAGAACGTCTCGACGAACAGAGAAGAAAACGGTTAGGGGACAGTTTCTATTCTTCTTAAAAGAAAATATATTCGAAAGATATGAGAATATTTAGTTGTCAAATTTCCTAGATTTTAGGATATTCTCGCAGAATATATTTTCTACAAGAAGCAGACATAAGTAATAATGTGGAATTTGTATTCTACAAAGTGTGGATACATGTACTTCCCGTAGAAAATATATTCTACAAACATGTAGAATATTGTACTTCCGGTAGAATATATATTCTAGACACATGTAGAATATAGAGCAAGAACTAGAACGTGTAATCTACGTAAACGGTGAAAATGCAGAACATAGAGTAATGAGTAAAACTTATGATCTACGCTTTCGTAGACTTTTCAGAATATGTAGAACTTGTATTCTAGAGAGTGTAGACGTCTGAGAAAATGTGAAATATATATTCTAAAGTTCTGTGGACGGTGGAATTTAAGTTCTGGCTGTGTAGAAATGAAAATTATTTTCACATATACAAATATTTTTCAACTCATAAAAATATACACGTATTCTTTACATCAACTTTATCATTGTTCTTATTTTCCCAAATTTTTAGAACTACTAAAACTATTTATAACTAATTATTACATTTGACAAAGGATAAATTAGGTAGAAAAAGACATAGTACTATAGGGACAAAACTCACTTCAATCCGACCCATTTACACAATTTTCCCTTAATTTTATGTCCATATAATTCCAATTTGAGAATAATCTTCAATATAACATTAAAATATATTTAGAGAATTCTATTATTGTAATCTTTAAATTCAAATAATCATAATGAGTTTTTAGTGTTAAAGAGAAAAGAGAACAAAAGAAGAAAATATAAACTTGAGTGTATATTATAATGAGTGAAGACTCAGAAGTATAATAGGAAAAGAGAAGATGACAAGTAAACCTAATGTGTCTTATATAGACATCTATATTATACACAACAGAAATTTAAAAGTAACAATTACTCATTGATAATAGGACAGCTACTACTATCCTAGTTAACCTTTAATCAACACTTTTTGCATACTCGTCTTTTATCTTAATATTTCATAGCACCCATGTTTATACTTTTAGTTTAAAAAAAAAATATTTGTTAGCGGGAAATCACTTCAAATTTACGGGGATTAATCGTTGTTTTATTAAATTTGATAAAAACAGCTGTAAAAAACATACACATGCAATTTAACTCTAGAAATGAAACCGGATCGATCAAGACATTAACCAAAACCGAAGAAAACGCCAAAACCTATAATGATATGAGAAGCGAACAAATAATCGCCGCAACGTCGCGAAACCTAACCTAAAAACAAAAAACCCTAATTAATTATTTTTTACACGAATATTTATCGCAAATCAGGAGAAGTGTTCGGAACCGCTGCTTAATAGATTCCCTCTCCGCCGTTGATTTGTTGATATTTCTCTTGATCGCTGAAACTCTCCGTTTACTACACTTACGATCCACGAAGGATATTGCGAGAGACATCGACGTCAGATCAAATGGATTTTTCTTCTTCTTCTTCGTTGGGATATTTTCGATAGCCTCTTTGAGCAAACTTAGATCGAAAGAAGCATCGTCACCACCATGGTTGATCTGAATGGATTGTTCTTTTTCCAGCGTTTTCTTTGATTTTGACTTCATTATTCCGTCGAGAATTGAATGTAAAGAAGACAAACCGTTTTTTTATATAGGAAATGCGATATGTTTTGAGATTTGGGCCACATTAAGACCCAATAATATCAGCAGGTGCCAAATTAAGCCCGATTTATTGGGTTTTCTTTGTTCAAACAGATTAAAGTAAAACTGAATTTTCCTGTATTACCTTTTTAGTTATAAATGTAAATTATATTTTGCACATTAGTTTTTCTGTTTTTCCAAATCTGTTAACAAAAATCCACCACGGTTTCTCATAATTTTTTTATTTTCTTTTTCTATTTATTTTTATATTATTTATTAAGTAAATTGGTAGAAATTTAAGGTATATTAAAAACTTTATTATATAAAATTTGATCCTTTAAATTTATTAAATAATAAGTTCCTGAAAATAGCTATAGATGATTTAAGATATTAACATGTGTCAGAATATATTTTAGCTGATAATTTTTTGTAATTAAAAAAGTAAAATTCTATAGTTACAAATTTAAAAAGCTTGTTTACTTTAGAAAAGAAAAAAAAAATTTATAGATGTCATCATTTTTCAACAGGGTTCCTAAAGTTTATTTAGATTATATTTAATTCTAATGGTATAATGTCTAAAATCAGACTGAAACTTTTTAATTCAACATTATTTACTTTTCAAAATTTTATTATTTTATGGATGTTTCGAATTTATGAATTATGGGTTATAATTCATTTTGAGTAATTTAACATGAAATTTAATACAAATTTTGTTTTATTTTAGTTTTACCCACTTGTTAAACGAAATAATAATAAAATAAAATAATACATCACCGACCATTTAGGTTTTTTTGTAACCAAACTTCAACTATTTTATTTAAATATGAAAGTAGGATAATATATGTGATTCATTATTATTTAAATTATATTTTACTTTTTCAAAAATTAATTTGAGAGCTGACATGTTGTAGTACATTATAACAAATAAAATGATAATATCACATTAAAATATAATAGATTGTATACCTAAAATTGTTAATTTGTTTCTTAATCTTAGAGAGATAGTGTATAACTGTATATTCATTTATAATAATAGGGCAAAAACACCTACTTTTAATACTCAATATGTTTGATTTCTTTTATGTCCATAATTATCAATTCAAATATTGCTTCTTTACTACTATCTATAATTTTTTAAGTATTTATAAATTTTAATTAGAAAAAACTTGTGTAAAAAAATTCATGTTTGAATATGGATTTCAAAATGCCTCTATCCAACCCATTTCTTGATCCATGACCTATTACTAATTATGTTAGATTGATCAAGGCCCATGAAATCCATGATAAAACTTAGTAAAATGGATAATATAATATTTTCTATAAAATGTAATAATTAGTTATCCTGTAAAAAAAAACAATTTAGTTGCCAAAAATGTGATTTCTTTTTTTCTGCATAAAACGTAATTTTGCATTTTTTCGTCAAAAGATATTTTTTTTTATTTTCCACCAAAAAATATGATTTCGTATTTTCTGCAAAAATCATGATTTTTCATTTTCCACCATAAATAGGATTTCACACTTTTCCACCAAAAATATAATTTCTCATTTTCTCGCTAAAAAATGCTTATTTTCTGCTAAATTATGATTTCACGATTCCCAACAAAAAAACATGATTTTATTTTTCTTCTAAAAACTTGATTTCTAATGTGTCACTGAGAACATGATTTTCTAATTTCCCGTCAGAAATGTATATTCTAGTTTTCTAGCCAAAAAATTGATATTCAAATGTGGCACATCCGATCTTTGATTGGCATCCAATCTATTTAATTTGCACGCTGAAAATTTTGCTTAGAGGGTGTCATACAAGAAGGAAAAGAAATGGATTTCTTCTCAAAAGCTCTCTGATACCAAAGTATATTGATCAATTGAGAATAGTATTTCAGCATTTTACTTTACAATCCAAACATCTTTTTGCTAGTTTTTGTCCGGTTACATCAAAGAGCTTTCAAAAAGAGGGAGGGTTGGAACTCTCAATTATCATTTAGGCAGCTTTAGGGAGGGTTAAGCCTTGGTTTGGATCGTCCTGAAGAGTTATCTTCCTTTTAAAAGATGTGGAAACATTTCAAAATGCTTTTCCATCACATTTTATGTTCATCCCAGATTTTTAAGCGATGGTTGTTCAAATAGCTTAAGGGCTCCTTGTTGTGGCATCAGCAAGACTTACAGAAATAATAACGGTCTTACTGTTGGGTCAATTTCATTCTCAACATTTATTATATTAAAATATTAATTTTTTCTATCAAAACATTAGTGATTTGAGTAAATTTTATCAAAAATAATTATGAAATATAAAATTCTTTAATAAAAAAAGGTTTCTAAATAATCCAATTACTAAATAAGTGTTCAAACATATCTATCTATATTCACCAATATAAAATAATAAATCTAGAACACGTTATCAGCACGAGAGCTTTCATACCGAAAAAGTGAGCTTTAATTTATGTTCATTTTTAATTTCTGTTTAATTTATATAATATTTATTTACTCGAAAAGAAAGGCGATGTCTTCTCCGAACCGATCGTTATGGAAGGCTATACCTCCACGATCATGATCATATGGTTGACTATGTCACCTCAGATCATATTTTATGGAGTGGTGGGATAAACCTCCTCCTGAATCAAATAAAAATAAGTGGAGTGGAAGGGTGTTTCCTCCTCCTTGAATTTATGGCAGGTAATGCCTCTCCCTTGAATCTTAATGGAAGGCCGAGCCGCCTCTAGATTTATTTTTTCTGTTTAAATGAAAAAAAAAATTATAATAAAATATAAAAATGTTTTGTTAGTTAAATTAAATTTTACATTTGGAAATTTGGTAAATCTAATAGATTATAAATTAAAATCATTTAAGAATAAATCTATTTATACCTCGTTTAACAGTCACAAAGAAAAAAAAAATTTCAAAAAGTTTTACACTCCAAACGGCTACTTAAACGGCTATGAACAGTGTTTTCAATTTATAAATACTCTCATCTTTCATTCATTTTTAACACACAAACATTGCCATCCACTTCCATAAAAAAATTTCATCTCTTTTCAAATATTTTCAGAAATTTTTCATTTTAGTTTTTGAAAGAAAAGATGATCCGTTTTTTGTTATTTTTATATACAATTGTAATTTTAGTTTCTATTTTCTGTCTCTTTGTTGGACAATTACTCCCCAAGAATTTATTATAAATGTTGCCTTAATATTTTATGCAATTTTCTTTCTTATATTTTCTTGTCTTATTAATGTAAACGGTTTCATTTAACAAAAAAAAAATGATAACAATAATAAAATAAGCCGTATTAATTTTTTTTTGGACAAAAAAATAAGTCGTATTAATAAAAATTTATGTTTCAGCAATTTAAATTTCTACATAATATTTATCATAATATTGTGAATGCAGTTACCATGTCAAACTTGGCAAAGCTCGAAATTAATACCCTTGAAATAAGTGGAAAAAATTATATGACATGGGCAGTGAATGCAAAAATGCACCTAAGAGAAAACGGGCTACTTGAAACCATCGATAAGTCGAAAAACAACATCGGATGAGAAAAAGGCCAAAGCCATGATATTTCTGTTACACCACATTCATGATGGTTTAAAAGCAGAGTACATCACGAAAGAGGATCCTGCAGATCTTTGGCAATCACTAAAAGAAAGGTTTAATCACCAAAAGTATGTGATCTTACCAAAGGCCAAACATGAGTGGTTACACCTCCGGTTTCAAGACTACAAAAATGTTAGTGAATATAATTCCGCCATATTCGGAATTACCTCAAGGATGGTATTGTGTGGAGAGAAAGTGAGTGATTATGACATGATAGAAAAGACTCTCTCCACGTTTCATCCTGCAAATGTAGTCCTGCAACAACAATACCGGGAAAAAGGGTACACTCGTTACTCAGAGTTGATGCAAGTCCTCCTTGTGGCAGAACAAAACAATGAGCTCATGATGATAAACCATTAAACTCATCCCACCGGATCCGCACCATTTCCAGAAGTGAATGCTACAACGTCCAGATATAATAATTGGCAAGGACGTGGACGAGGACGTGGTAAAAACCAAAATCAAGGTCGTGGACGAGGACGTGGACACGGACGAGGAAGAGGATCCCGTCCAAATAGTTTTAATAATGGAAGAAATTATAAGAACTTCCATGGAAATGATAGCGAGAAATGAAAAGGCAAACGGAAAATGCTTGCTACAGATGCGGTATGAAGGGGCATTGGGAGCGTACTTGTCGTACCCCAAAACATTTAACCAATTTATACCAGGAATCACAAAAGGCAAAAGAAAAAGAATAGAGAAATCAATTTCATATTGAGTGAACCCGGACCCTCTTTTCATGGCCTTAATGATGACACTCATCTTGATGTTTCAGACTTCCTGGTTAACACTGAAAACATCAACTAATAAAATAAGATCGATGTAATATATAAATGTATTTAATAAAGCCAAATGTTGTTTGAAAAATAATGTTGTAATACAAGTATTCTTGTAATATAAAGTTTGTGTTTCAAAGCTTATTAATATATGTTTTTATTAATGTTTAATACAGAAAAATGTCAGACTTTGAGATTCATGATGGAGACATATGCCTTGCAGACAGTGCGACAACGCACACAATTATTAAAAATAAAAAGTATTTCTCTTATCTACAAATGAATGACTCCACTGGAAGTGTGAGTACAATATCTGGTAATGTAAGTATTATCATGGGATCTAGAAAAGTAAATTTTTCAATGCCAAGGGGAACGAAATTTGAAATAAGTGATGCGTTATATTTCCCAAAGTCTCAAAGAAATCTTTTGAGTTTTAAAGATATCCGAAAAAGTGGATATCATATTGAGACTATGAGTAAAAATGGTATTGAATATCTTTGCATTACATCGGAGGGAAAACACATAATTAGAAACATTAAAAATGTTGTCCTCCGGATTATAATGCACAAAAATATTTACGACTGAATCATATGTTACAGTAAACTCAAAGTTTACTAATACATTTAAGATTTGGCATGAAAGGCTAGGGCATCCTGGTTCAGTCATGATGAGAAAGATGGTGCAAAATTCTAATGGCCACCCGTTGAAAAACGAGAAAATTTTACAATCAGGAGAGTTTCTTTGTAATGCATGTTCTCAAGGAAAACTTATAACTCGGCCATTACCAGCCAAAGTTGGGAATGAATCTCCTGTATTTCTTGAAAGAATACATGGCGATATATGTGGACCTATCCATCCACCATGCGGACCATTTCGATATTTTATGGTTTTAATCGATGCATCTACTAGATGGTCGCATGTGTGTCTTTTGACCACACGAAATATGGCTTTCGCAAAATTCATTACCCAAATAATCAGGTTGAAAGCACAATTCCCTGAACATTCAATTAAGAAAGTAAGGCTTGATAACGCTGGTGAATTCACTTCATTAACATTTAATGATTATTGTATGTCAATGGGGATTGATGTTGAGCATCCAGTTCCCCATGTACATACACAAAAAGGCATGGCTGAGTCTTTGATAAAACGGTTGCAGTTAATCGCAAGACCGTTAATATTGAGAACAAAACTCTCAATTTCTGTATGGGGTCATGCTATTTTGCATGCAGCAGCACTACTCCAAATAAGACCAAGTGCTTATCATACATACTCTCCAATAAAATTAGCATCTGGCAAAGAACCAGATATATCCCATCTCCGTGTGTTTGGATGTGTGGTTTTTGTACCAATAACACCACCGCAAAGAACAAAAATGGGACCACAAAGGAGATTAGGTATATACGTTGGGTATATGTCACCAAGTATTATAAGATATCTTAAACCTGCAACTGGTGATATGTTTACGGCACGTTTTGCCGATTGTCATTTCAATGAAGATGAATTTCCAGCGTTAGGGGGAGGAATTAAAGAAGTTCCTAAAGATATTACATGGTGCACACCATCGTTATTGCATATTGATCCTCCTACGAAACAACGAGAACTTGAAGTTCAGAAAATTGTGCATCTGCAAAATCTGGCAAATCAATTACCAGATGCATTCACAGATACAAAAAGGGTGACAAAATCGTATATACCCGCTGCTAATGTTCCATCGAGAGTTACTGTTCCTGAAGGACAAACCGATGAGAACATAGCTAACGAACCTAGAGTTCAATTAAAGAGAGGGAGACCGATGGGTTCTAAATATAAAAATCCCTGAAAGAGAAAGAAACCGGGAGAAAAAAGTAAAGAAATTCAAGAAAAGCCGATCATAGAAAGATGTCTAGATGGCATAAAAGAACCACAAAAATAAGAAAGCCGTGATGACGGAAAAGAAACAGAAAATATGAGATTTTCATCAATTACGTCCATAATAAGAAATTATGGAAAAGAAGTGAAATAGAGGATATTGATGGAATATTCTATTTTTCTGTAGCTAAAGAAATTGATGATGAATGTGATGATCCTGGCCCAAAGTCTATATCAGAATGTCAGAAAAGACATGATTGGGAAAAATGGAAGGTGGCCATGCAAACTGAATTATCCTCTCTAAACAAAATAAGAGTTTTCGGATCTATTGTCACAACACCAGAAAACGTAAAACCAGTTGGGTACAAATGGGTGTTTGTACGAAAGAGAAATGAGAAAAATGAGGTAACAAGATATAAAGCCCGTCTTGTTGCCCAAGGTTTTTCTCAAAGACCGGGAATTGATTATGAGGAAACATATTCCCCGCTTATGGATGCAATAATATTCAGGTACTTAATGAGTTTAGCGGCTTCAAGAAAGTTAGATATATACCTTATGGATGTTGTGACAGCATATCTATATGGATCATTGGACAGTGATATATACATGAAAATTCCTGAAGGATTGAAAATGCCTGAAGCTTTAAGCTCAAAACCTAAAGAGATATGTTCGGTCAAATTACAGCGATCACTTTACGGATTAAAAACAATCCGAGCGCATGTGGTATAATCGCTTAAATAAATACTTGTTGAGCAAATGATATGTGAACAATGCGATATGCCCCTGCATATTTATTAAAAAATCATCAAATGGTTTTGTGATCATTGCTGTATATGTCAATGGCCTAAATATAATTGGAACTCAAAAGGAAATTGATGATGCAAGAACTCATATGAAAGAAGAGTTTGAAATGAAAGATCTCGGACAAACAAAATTTTGTCTTGGGCTCCAGATTGTGCATCTCCGAGATGGAATATTTGTGCATCAGTCAAATTATACCAAAAAGATCTTGAAACGTTTTTACATGGACAAAGCAAATCCTTTGAATACTCCAATGGTCAATAGATCACTTGATGTTGATAAGGATCCTTTTAAACCTTGTGAAGATAATGAGAAAATATTGGGTCCTGAATTTCCTTATATGAGTGCTATCGGTGGACTTATGTATCTTGCAAATTGGTGTTTGCTGTAAATTTACTTGCAAGATACAGTTCATCTCCTACTCACAGGCACTGGAACGGAATAAAACATATATTCCGTTATCTCCAAGGTACAATTGATTTAGGATTATTTTATCCAAGAAACCCCGAGTCTGGTTTGGTTGGTTTTGCAGATGCAGGATATCTATCACATCCGCATAAAGCTCAATCGCAAACCGGATATGTTTTCACGATCGGCGGAACTGCGATCTCGTGGCGTTCACAGAAACAAACTTTGGTTGCAATTTCTTCGAATCACGGAGAAATTATTGCCCTTCACGAAGCATGTAGAGAATGTGTGTGGCTTAGGTCCATGACTAACCACATACAAGAATCAAGCGGGATTCTCACAAAGAAAGAGCCAACAAAAGTGTTCGAAGATAATTCTGCATGCATCGCCCAAATTAAAGAAGACTACATCAAGACCGATAGGACGAAATATATTCCTCCAAAACTTTTCTCCTACATACGAGAACTCGAGAAGAATCAAGAAGAATCAAGAAGTGGATGTTCAATATGTTCGTTCCAGTGAAAATGCAGCTGATTTATTCACAAAAGCACTTCCGACCTCTATATTTAGAAAACACGTACATAGCATCGGGATGCGTCATCTACGTGATTTATGAAGAAACGATTACATCAGTTGTTCTCAGGGAGAGATTACGTCATTGCACTCTTTTTCCCTTTTCATAGTTTTTATCTCATTGGGTTTTTCCATGATAAGGTTTTTAATCAGGCAGTACATAATCCAAAATAGATAATCAAGGGGGAGTGTTATAAACGTGCAACGTTGATGATTATCTATTTTAATAATTTATTTATTTATGTAAAAATATCTTTGACACAACCGACTATACTATGCCTATAAATAGGTATGTTCCCTTCTGTAATTGAGTATGCAAGAGTAATAAAAATCAAACAGCTCTTACTTTGCCTTACGTCTTTTTACTCCTCCACTAACATAATATATACTATATACAAACACATACATATCTATCTATATTCACCTATATAAAATAATAAATCTATAACAAAAAGAACTACTATATAATTTTATGCTTAGGGGTATCAAAATGGGTCATGATAAAACCCAATTAAACCCAACAACCCAAATAAATTATTAATTTTGGCCCAAATAGTTTGATGGGTAAATAGGTTTATGAGTTTAGTGGGTTATGTCAAAATGAGATTTGGGTCATATGGATTTGTGATTAAAATGGTTGACATATTTATGTTATTAAGGAAATGTTTGTTTTTTTTAAATAAGATTTTGTGGTGTTAAAAGAAAACAAAAATTTCTATTTTATTTTAATAGAAAATATGATTTTATGGTTTTAGCGAAAACATCACATTTACATTTTGTTAACCCATTTGACTCATTTCGATACTTTTAGATATACGAAATCAACATTACATCACATTTTCATAAATATATTTTTTTATTAATAATATTTAATCAATTAAATGGTTCATCAATCACTATCAAATTTTATTATTTATTAAAAAAATCTCCAAACAAATAAACTATATTTTGAACACATCATATATATCACTTATATTCTTAGATATAGTGAAAAAAATATGAAAGAATTAATCTTCAGTAAAATATCCCCTGTTAAATATAATAAAAATATATATGTAAAATAAAGAAAACTGTAAAAAAAAAAGTAGGTGCATGACATTCATGTATCATAATAGAGATTTTTAGAAAAATATCTACATTTTCCATAAGAGTGTGCTGATAATAGGTATCCTTTTCTTTCTTTTGAATAGGTCTGCAAAACACAACTATAGAAATACAATGATATTCCTTTTTATTTTTGCAAAAATACTTCATTACCTTTAAAATTATATTTTTACCCTATATTTGAAACATATCTCTAATCAAAAATTTTAAAAACTATCACTCTTCTTTTGACAAGTGTGTAAAAGCTATTATAGAAATATGATTTTCCTTTTTTTTATTGCAAAAGAAAAAAGATTTATTACCTTTGAAATAAGATTTGTTTCCATAGGTTTTAAAAAACTTTTCTAGTTAACTTTTAGATTCTATCTCACTGAACCTTTCTATTACTTTGTTCAAAGAGCCGTATCTACCCTGGTTATCTAACCGGACGATGGATAAAACTGATAAGATTAGCAAAAATCCCATTTAAAACACACCTGTTTCATCCCAAAGGTTATACTAAAAAATGCATGAGAGTATACACACACTTGATTATTACCCTCCCACATATATATACAACACACATACATAGATACATACACATACATAACATTAACATTTCACAGAGGCCCCTTCTCTTCCCTCTCTTGCTCTCTCTCTCGAGCTTTTTAGCCTTTGGTTTTTTTTCTCTTTACGGGTAACCTCCTTCGCCTTCTTCCGCGAAAACCCATTTCTATCTCTCAGACAGATACATACATAAACCGAGATTAAGACAGAGAGACAGAGAGACAGAGAGAGAGAGAGAGAGAGATCCAAACCAGAAGCAATCTTCTTTCTTTTTCGTTCTCTGAAGATTCGTTATCTCTTTTCTCCGGCAAACTCACGGCGACGGCTTACGTCACCGATCCACTCTTTTATATGTACGTTGGAAAGGAACATAAAGAGAAGAGCTTTTGTCTTTTGTCTTGTCTTGTTTCTATCCCTGTTGTAATGAATGTGATCCGGTTTGAAATATCAAAGAGTAATCTTGTTTCTGTTGGTTTTGTTTTGTTGGGTAGATCTGGTTTGTGTTTTTGTTTATATATCAGAGGGAAAGAGAAATAATTTGAATTTGGTTTTTGTTTACAGGGTAATATACCAGTGAATCCTTGATTGATATATTCGTAAGAAAAAGAAAAAAATAAAAAGGAGATGAAGAGAGTTAGAGAAGAGGTTTACGTTGAAGCTCAGATACGAGGACAACATACTGATTCGTTTCGTGGAGAAACGTAAGCTCTCTCTCTCTTTGTGTTCATTTGTCTTTTTTGTTTTGTTCTCATATTCTGTTGTTGTACGGGAATTGAATTTGCAGGGGGATAAGATAATTAATTAATCAAATTCTTTTTGTGGATATTAATTAACTTTTTACTGCTCTGTTTTTTTTTGTTTGAGTTTCTAGGTTGTGTTGATAAGAGATTGTTTACCTAATAGGGGAGAAATTAGATTAAGTTTATGTTTGTGTGATGCAGAAATGGTAAGCCTTTAATGATTGGTGGTGGAGAAGGAGGAGGAGGAGGAGGGAACATGGGAGGGTTAACAACAAATGATGCTTTGAGCTATCTCAAAGCTGTGAAGGATATGTTTCAAGATAAGAAAGAGAAGTATGACACTTTTCTTGGACTCATGAAAGACTTTAAAGCTCAGAGGTAATTAATTAATAACCCTTTCTTGTCTATTCTATTTTGGAACTTTAAAGCTCAAGAAGTGTGTTTAAATTTTTTTGGTTGTCTCATGCTGGTTTTTGTAGAGTTGATACTCATGGTGTCATAGCTAGAGTTAAAGAGTTGTTCAAGGGCTATGACGACTTGCTTTTGGGTTTTAATACCTTTTTACCTAAAGGGTATAAGATAAGTCTTCCGGAGAAGAAGCCAGTGGCTTTCGAAGAAGCTATCGACTTTGTTAACAAGATCAAAGTATGTATCAGCTGTTGTAAATTTCATTTTTCCAATTTAGTCATGGATCGAAAACAGTTAATGTTATTGCTGATGCAGAGACGATTTGGGGGTGGTGATCGTGCGTACAAGAAGTTTCTGGACATTTTGAACTTGTATAGAAAGGACATCAAGTCCATCGCTGAGGTCTATAAAGAGGTGTGTTTACCGTAAATGTGCCTGTTGTTTGATTGATCCTACCTTTCTGTCTGGCAATTATATATCTGATTGATATCATCTGTTGTACAGGTTACTCTGTTGTTCCAGGACCATGAAGATCTGCTTGATGAGTTTACTAATTTCTTACCTAATACTTCAGCATCTGGTTCTTCTCATTACACTCTTTCCGGGAGGAACGCAGTACCGCGCGATAAAAACTCTCCACTCCCTGCCATGCATTTAAGGAACTTTGAGAAGGTTCTTCTTATTCATTATTGTATCTTTCACATTGTAGTTACTAATGTTTCCAAACTTTTTTAATTACTGTTTGCGGTAGAAAGCTTGAATTGTGGCCATGCATACTTAGTGTGGAAAGTATTAACAATCATTTCCCTAATAGTGCTAAGAGTGAAGAATCAGTATATGAAGAAACTCCATTGTTCAGAGTTTGAGTGAGATGCTAATGCGGACTCTTACCTGTCACAGAGAATAAAATTAAGGAATGAGTTTGCTGAACACTCCGATGAACGAGAAGATGGTGACGAGAACCTTGTGGCTTGCTCTGCTGGTAATTCTCTAGGAAGTGAGTATTTTGAATCTCTTGTAGCATTTTTTATTTATACTTATGTGCATGTTAATTTATTAAGGCCTGGCTCAGCGCCTGCTGAGAGCATCATAATTACAAATACATGTCTTCCACAATTCAGTGATTTGATATAAAAGGAATGTTGTATATATATCTGTGAAACATATCGTCATATTGTAGGCTCTGGTTATGCTCAGTCTTGCCTCTTTCAATGCATTAGTCAGTATTATCTGGTGCTAAGGTACAACTATGTTAACATTTTTAGAATCCCTTGTTAATCAAGGACAATGGCCAGGATACCTGAAGGTAGAGGACAACGAGGGTATTCAAGATTATGAAAATAACGGGTGTCATGAAAGATATCCAGAAAATGGCAGTAAAGACATTGGAAGTCAAAAACTGCTACTAGGTACCCCGAACCATATGGCCAAGGCTATAAATGAACTGGATCTTTCTGAGTGTGCACAATGTACACCAAGTTATCGTCTCCTGCCAAGTGATGTGAGCACCACTTAAACCTTAAATTAATTTTG
This sequence comes from Sisymbrium irio, assembly GCA_000411075.1. Taxonomy (NCBI): domain Eukaryota; kingdom Viridiplantae; phylum Streptophyta; class Magnoliopsida; order Brassicales; family Brassicaceae; genus Sisymbrium; species Sisymbrium irio. The sequence goes on along the minus strand of KE155703.1, from coordinate 119,868 downwards.
TTTTAGTGCTCTGTGATCAATAATTAAACCCTAAATGATGCACGGGGACGTTGGTTGAGGGACGTATCCCGTACCCGAAACGGGAACGGTTTGGGGACGGGGAAGAAACGTTTCTGTGACGTTTCCAGAAAGTGGGGACAGTAAGGAACTTATGGGGACATTTCGAGAACGTTTAAATTTAGAATTTGGTATTTGTAGTGGCTATTATTAGATGTGCAAGCTTAGACGTGCAATATGCAAGTATAAGCATTAGTAACTGAGCCATCTATAGTAATTGTAGGCTTTTTGGGTATGAACCATGACTGCAAATCAATAAAAACATAGCAAATGAGTGCTCAAAACTAAGTACTTATGACCATTCTGTATTACTTAAGCTTAGTTTATAGTTACTTAGGTAGATTATATGTATATATATATATATATATATTTCATTGGTCTACCTAGATTTACCCCCGTTTCTAGCATTTTTTCATTTTGCCGTTTCCGGTCCCCGTACCCGTTCCCGTTTCCGTCCCCGTTTCTGTCCCGGTGCAACTTACTGATCATATGGTTTGGCTTTCTCCTGTGCAGTATCCCATTCAGACCCCAAGCTACAGAAATTCACTAGGGGAAAAGGTACTCAACGATCACTGGGTATCTGTCACATCGGGGAGTGAGGATTACTCATTCAAACACATGCGCAAAAACCAGTATGAAGAAAGCTTGTTCCGATGCGAGGATGACAGGTAAGACGTATATAGTATCTTAGGTTTCTGTATTTCTTTCAGTATCTCCATTAGGAATCTTCCACTAACATTAATGAGTTCATAATCGTTTCGTTTATTTTGTTTAGTCTTCCCTTATTTCACCAAGTTGAAATTCAACTTCCATCTGACCTGCTAATATCCTGATATGGTTTCAGGTTTGAGTTGGACATGTTATTAGAGTCTGTGAATGCAGCCATTAAGCGTGTGGAAGCTCTTCTGGAGAAGATCAACAACAACACAATCTCTATAGAGACACCAATTTGTATCAAAGAACACTTATCAGGCAAGTAGTTACTTGATAAAACTGGTTGTGCTGTATGTATGTCTATTATGCTCTTACTTGGACTTACAATACCTTTATATGTGACTATGTAATAGAGCTGAACCTAAGATGCATTGAGCGGCTGTACGGTGATTATGGGCTTGACGTCATGGATTTTTTGAAAAAGAATTCTCATATCGCCTTACCGGTGATACTGACTCGCTTGAAGCAGAAACAAGAAGAATGGGCTAGGTGTCGCTCTGATTTCAGGAAAGTATGGGCTGATGTATATGCTAAGAATCATCACAAATCACTAGATCACCGGAGCTTTTATTTCAAGCAGCAGGACTCCAAGAATCTGAGCACAAAAGGTAATGTTTTGTTACAGTTTTACTCCAAATACAAGTTAGATTACCTACCTAAACTAGGTTTGTTTGGCTGCACTTGAAGCTTTATAGAAGAATGCTTTATAAAAAGGCCTTATTTTAGTGCAAACTTGCATCTGAGTATAGTTGTCTGTTATGTCTCAAATTCAGGTTTAGTGGCGGAAATAAAAGATATCAGTGATAGAAAGCATAAAGAAGACCCACTTCATGCAATTGCTGTCGGAACTAAGCCCTCTTTCACTCCAGACGTGGAGTTTATTTATTCCGATACACAAGTTCATGCTGACCTATATCATCTAATCAAGTATTACTGCGAAGAGATATCTCCTCATGAGCAGTCGGATAAAGTAATGAAGCTGTGGGTAACCTTTTTGGAGCCCATGTTTGGCGTTCCTTCTAAGTCTCAAACTATAGATGTTGCAAAGCCCAAAGACAACCTAGAGCAGCAAGATGCATGTGAGGCAGTGAAGGACAGCAGCACCTGTGATGTTTCTCTGGTCTCAAACCTAAAAGTTCTAACACCTCCAACAACACCTAACAAAGAAAACCCAACAGTACGAGGAAGCTCTGTTGCGCAACATTTCCCCGTCAACGCACAAGAAACCATTCAGCAAGATAAATTTCATGTTGGTGCACCTATGAATAAAGAGGTAACTTGGTTGTCTCTCCTTTCTTTTGCCTTTGTTCTTGAGCCAAAGCCGCATACACTTTTCTGTAGTCAAAGGTTCTCATAATATATGAAAGTTGTTTTCCTTAAGTACCAATTAGATGCCTTATAACTTATAACCAGTTCAAGAGTAACAAATCCAAAGTTGATTTCATTACGAGCCTTTAGAAAGATATTCACCTATCTTTTTGTCTGTTCTACAGGATAGCCAGCCTCCCAAACTGGTGTCACCACCCAGAAAGGATTCGTTAATGGAGGGTGTAGAGAATTGTAGTAAGGTTAGTGATGTTACAATGGGAGAGCCTAAGGTCGAGCGAGAAGAGGGCGAACTATCTCCTACCGAAAGTTTTGAGCAAGACAATTTTGAGGCTTATAGAGACAATGGCGTCGAGCCTGTGCAGAAACTGTTAGACAATGTAAGAAGTGATAAAGAGCAAGAGGACAAAGAAGGTGCAGTCTGTACTGAAGCTGGAGCGAGGAGCAATACTCCCCCTAAAGATGATGGAAATAAAACTACTCAAAAGTTACCAGAAGCGAACGAAAACGCCTCTAAAATTACTGCATCAGGAGGCAAGTTTGGTGGCCAAGTTTCTTCCGATGAAGGACATAAAGGAGCTATGAACTGTGACCGGCTTGATAGCGTGGTTGAGAGTGAAAACGAGGCTGTAGGGATGATTAATCCGAACGAGGGTGAAGATGGATCCTTTTTCGAATTTTCAGAACGGTATCTGCAACCTGTAAAGCCCCTTGCAAAGCATTTACCTGCGGCACTACAAGTCAGTGAAAGCAACTCCCCGAATGATTCTCGAGTTTTCTATGGGAGTGATTCCTTTTATGTGCTTTTTAGGCTTCATCAAGTAAGGACTACGAAACAAACTTCTCAAGTTCCTCAAGTGTCAGTTGTCTTAATGTCAAACCGCTGATTCTGTTGTTTTTTGTTTTCCAGATGTTGTACGAGAGAATACAATCTGCAAAAATACACTCCGAGAGGAAATGGAAAGCTCCAGATCCAGATAACACATCTCCTGATTCTTATACCAGGTGGTTTATCTTCTGAGTATTAGTACTTTTAAATTGAAACAATAGTTCCTTCCTTACTAATATTTTGAAGCACAGGTTCATGGATGCTCTCTATAATTTACTTGACGGCTCAAGTGATAATACAAAGTTTGAAGATGAATGCCGAGCTATTATTGGAGCACAATCATATGTTCTTTTCACATTGGACAAGCTTGTTCAGAAGTTTGTCAAGCATGTAAGCTTTCCATTTTCACCTGCAATTTGTTCTCGTCTTGACTCTGCTTCTTTTCTCCCTCCTTTTGCTTTTTCTTCTGTACTGATCATTGAAGTGGCTTTGGACATGCTTCAGATCAATACAGTTGCAGGTGATGAAACAGACACCAAGCTACTGCAACTATACACATATGAGAACTACAGAAAACCGGGAAGATTCTTTGATATAGTCTACCATGAGAATGCGCGAGCCCTTCTCCATGAGCAAAACATATACCGGATTGAATATGTATGTTTTCACTTGATATTTGCGGACACCTGTGTATATGGTCTCACACACTGCTAATGTATCCTTACATACTTCTATGCAGTCATCTCCACAAACCCGTCTCGCGATTCAACTTATGAACAGCGGGAACGACCAGCCTGAAGTTACAGCTGTAACAGTGGAACCAGGTTTTGCAAATTATCTGCAGAATGACTTTCTTTCTCTTGTACCTGATGAAGAGAAGCCTGGTCTATTTCTGAAGAGGTGAATAAAAGCAATGATAAGAGCATATCTTTTTATGTCTCCAGTTGTGCAAGTGTGTTTAACTTAACTCTCTTCAGGAACAAGGCGAAAATGAGCGGTCCAGATGACTCTGCGGGGTCGCGTGCAATGGAAGGATTGCAAATTATCAACGAGGTCGAATGTAAGATGGCTTGCAGTTCTTCCAAGGTAATCACATACTGTCTTGTGAACCTTTCGTATGATTTTTTCTGTTCTTTTTTTTTTGTCTTTTAATGTCAATATGATTAATTTAGAATTTCTGATCGTTATTAGGTCAAGTATGAGCCAAACACATCAGATCTTCTGTATAGAAGCAAGCCAAAGAAACCAAATGATAAAACTCCTGGTAGCATTGAAATCGCGAGAAAGAAAAGAATATTGCGTTTTCACATGTGTCTTAACCGTAGAACATCCCTGCCTTAATAACCGCTTGAAGCAAGTAAGTAACCCTCTTCCTACCTTAATAATTGCAGATTATCATTCATCAACCTGGTGATCAATGTTGCAAATTCTAAATAATCTTTGATTCGAGACAAAAAGAAGTTTATATATTAGGGGTTGTATATTATTGTGCAGGTGTGAAAGTTCTTGGCTGAGATATGCAAGCATGAGTTAGTGGTAGAGACTAGAGATCAAGCTGTCTTTTGACAAGATTCTTGCATCATTTTGGCCCAAAGACATTTACATGGCAACCGTAATTTTTCTTTTCCTAAATTGCGTCTGGAGCCGCCAGTTTTGGTGTATAGTGTTAGATTATATATGTACCAGACAAATGCTAAAGTTGGAAATATTCCTTCTAATGTACCAGACTTTTAATTCATTCATTCAAACAACATGTTGGATATTCCTTCTAATGTTATGTTTATTTAAATCTTGTAATCTTTGTTTATATCTTCTCATCTAGTTTTGTACTTTAGTAAGAGTGTTTATTTTGGATAAAAGATTCTTATCTGAAAATGGAATCGAGTGTTAATATGGATAAAGTGGTAGTATTTGTTCTATTTGTTTGTAATGAAATCGAGTTGGTTCTGGTCAGTCTCTGATGGGATAATTTCAATGTTGTGTGTGCAGAGAAACAATGAACTCATGAATTCTAATGTTTTTTTCTTTTGTCGTCTAAAAAAAAAACATCAGAATTCATTGTTTCTCTGCACACACAACATTGAATTCTGATGTTTTATATTTTAAACTATGATTTTTCTATGCTTGTTTTCTAATAACTTTTTGTTGGAATCATATTCCACCGTTTTTGGTTTGCATTGGAATTTTTTTTTTAAAACAAAAAGGAGAAGGCATCTTAGAATTTATTAAGTATAAGAGGAAACCAAAGTTATTCGTCGGAAACAATATGATATGTTAAGTCCAAAAGTTGAGAAAATCAAAGTCATTCTATTGTCGAACGGCTCAAATACTAAAGAGTTTGTATCAAATTGTTGAAGCTTCATAAATCATGTCAAATGTAAAGTTTTACTATGTAAAGTATCACCAAATTCAGTTTTTAGCTCAAATTCAGTTTTTAACAGTTATGTATATTGATTTTGTAATCTCAAATTGATATCAATGAAATTGTTTTTGCCAAACAGAACATTGCGAAAGTGACATTTAATTATTGTATCATAATATGTGATATATAGTTTTCAAGAAAATTGAATATTTTTATGTTGAAAAATATAATATTTTATATAATAAAGTGAAGTCTCTTCAAAGAAAAATTAACGATGTGATATGTGTCCTCTCAGTATTTAATTTTTATTTTTTAGATCTTCCAAAATTTAGTTCTTTTTAATTTTTCTCTTTATTTTCAATTTTACATTTAATAACTTAAATATATGTTAATCTCAGATTTAGAATTTACTATATAAATATTTAACACTTTTTTTATATTATGTGCCTCCAAATTTAATACTTTTAAAAAAAAATTCTTATTTTTAATTTTTAACTTAATAAGTTAAAATTTACATTAATTTCTAACTTAATGAGTTAAAATTTACATTAATTTCTAAATTTTAAAAAAATTGTACATTTTGTCTTTTATTTTTTTGTCTATTTAATACTCTTTGATTTTTCTAAAATTTATTTATTTTAACTTCAGATGCAATATATTATTTTTAGTTCATATCAATTCAGCATTTTAAATATAGGATAAATTCAAAGTTTAATTAATAGAAAATATATAAATTCATTAAAGATAATTATTAAGAGGTTGTCATGTGCCTTCAAAAAACTTTATATTTTCTATCTTTTATCTATCTATTTTGTTGTCACTAATTTAATGACTTATATTATATGTATCACTTTTATGTTCCAATGTCTTTAGAAACATTCATTCATGAGGATCACTATCATAATAATCAATAAAATGTCTTTGAGTAAAAAATAATATATATTTAATTTGTTAGTTTTCTTAAAAATTTTTTTTGACTATTTACCTAAATATAATTCAAATAAAAATAAAAAAATTATAAAATATAAATAATCATAAAATAATAAATTTATTAAATT
>KE155703.1:91803-104392 GCA_000411075.1 Sisymbrium irio | reverse complement strand
TATATTTAATATAAGATTATCTAAGTTTATTGGTTAAATACATAATTAAAATTATTTATAATAAACATTATATAGACTAATGAATAACATACATTTTAATAAGACATATGATAGAAATACATAATGGCATTATATGTAATGGCATCAAATGTAATTAGTCTAATGAATTAAGACTTTTTTGTATGTAATTTCAAAATCATTTTCTTCTTGACACCTAAACAATGACATTTTGGTTAATCACACATGATGCTAAAGTTTTTTATTCAAATGTCTTATTGATTAATAATATAGGTGATATCACATATAAAAATATCATTAATTTTTAATAGTAAAATATTAGATTATACTGATCTATTTTTTTTCAAAAAAAAATACTTATGTCGGTTTTGTAAAAATATTTTATACTTTTATTGAATTTTTTGAAACTATAGAATTTGTTAAATATTGAAAACTATATTTATTTTGATGTGAGGATAAAACTATAATCTAATTAAATAAGTACATTTATTTTGGTATTTTCTCAATAAATACATAATTAAAAAGCTTGAAAAATAATATTTTTTTAAAATGACAATTGTGTACTTCTATATAAATTTGAGAGGTTAAATGATTGATAAAATTGTAATATGCAAGTATTTTTAAGATACAATATACATGTAGAAAAATAACTTATTGATAGAAGATAATAAATTATATTAAAAATATTGATATAGTAGAAAATGTAAAAATTAAATTTCTTAAAACATAATAAAATAAAAACATAATTGATATGATGTACAATATATAAAATATTATATATGTAAATAAACGATTTGTTGGTAGTATATAAATATAGTGACAAAACATGTTATAATATTCTATATATATAAAGTAAAATGTTCTCCCCACTCCTTCATCCACATCATCCTATGAATTCTAAAATTTTGACACTTCACCTCTCTTCATTTAGATAATTTAAGTCTAATTTTTTTGTAAGATCATACTTAAATTTTCATTATAATTATTCATAGCATTTAAGTAGAATGTGAAAAGACAATTATGTATAAAATATATCAGATATAGAATATTATATATTTAAATATAATGGCATTAATAGTTTTTATTTAAACTTAAAAAAAACATAATTTATATAGAACTTTGAAAAACAACTATATCTAAAAGAACATCACTTAAAAAAAATATTTAGAACAACATTTCTAAAAAAATAATTTAATAATTAATTTTTATCAATTTTTATATAGTCTAGAACAATAATTACTTTCAAAACACAAAAAGTGAAAAAAGCATATAGTTTAGAACAATCATTATTTTTAAAACTGCAAAGTCAAAATTTACATAGTTTAGAGCAATCACTACTTTTAAAACATAAAAGTGAAAAAATAAAATTACATATACAGAAAAATTAGATTTAACAGAAATGAGACAACAACAAAAATTTTGAATTTAAAACAAAAGTCTGTCTTATTTATATTCTATAAAACTCACAAATATGAATAAAATAGATTGGAAGTGAGAACAATAATTGACATTTTAAAAATATACAAAATGTATAATATGGTAACAATATATCAACAATTTTTAAGGTTGAAAACATCAAGTAAATGAAATTTTAGATACATTATATTTTTTAAATCATGAATTAAATATAAAATAAAAATATTTTATCAAAGTGAAAAGCTAGTACAAAAATAAAAGAAAAAAAATCACTTACACATAATGGAAATCGGAAGAACAAATAAAGACAATTAAAAAGAAAATATTATAACAATAGACCTCAGAAGCTTTTAATAATATGAAATAGAAAATGAATTAATTTTTCTTTTTAAATATATAAAAAATAATAATCTGCATGAAGCGCAGAAATTCTCTAATATATATCTATTTATTTAAAAACCCTTAAGATACCTTATAAAACCCTTGAATAATATCTTGTTTATCTTTTATATCTTATATTTCTCTCCTATTAGTTTATTCTTACAAGACCGGACTAAGTTTATTTCTACTTTTTTAACAAAGTATATTCTACAAACTTATTATTTTTTCTTATCTCTGAATTTCATATAGATCTCCATGCATAAAAAATCTTGACATGGAAATCAGAGATAACAGAGATTTGTTAACGGTGGTTAATTTATTGCATCTGCTTGTTTATTCTATACCATCATTTGGAATTAATTAGAGATTATGGTTCTAAATCTTATCTTTACTGCTTAGGCATTAAAATATTTTGTTTTTGTTCTATCTCACATTTGCATGTATTTCTCTAATTGAAAATTAATTTCTCATCTAATATAAGATTAGTGTTTGGTTTGGAATTATATAATATTATTAAATATTTGACCAAATTTTGTTCTATTCTATTTTTAAATAAAAATTAATTTCTTTTTAAATTTATATTTATTACTCGTTTTATAAACTTATCAATTCTTTTTATCCCTATTATAAGTTGTTGTTTGACATCTCACTAAATAAAGATTACATTTTATTTTGAAAGATAATTTAACAAAAAGTTCTATTTTAACCATTGGTTAAAAAAAAATTCAGGCCCAAATTACTACAATTTGAAATTAGAAAGATTAGGTCCACTTCCTTAATCGGGTTTCAAAATTCATTTCAAACATATCTAATTTCTTCAAACCGGCTCAGATTGATATATTTAGACCTAAATATCTACGAGTAAAACCACCTAACCTAAATCGTTTTCTCCAAGTTTTAGATTTTTCTGAAAGTTTCTCCTATCAATCTCGTTGAGGTAGAGAAACATGATTCGATCAGTGTTTTTGCTGAGCTCGTCAGATTTGAATCTTTTATATTATTCAAATTCTTTCTTGAACTTTTTTCTGTGATATCAAATCGAAATTTCTGTGATGGATCGATTATGACTGAGTTTGTATTTTGTTTTGTTTAGTGAATGTAATAGGTTGTGTTTTTATTTTTTTTGAAACTCTCTTGAATGAATAGTTTGGATTATTGTAGTTATTAAGCAACGCTTCAGCCTCTTCTAGCGAGGTATTAGGACATCCGTATCACTGAAGACATGTATAGTTGCTTATTTTTCTGTTCTTTTTAATTGAAAAAAAAATAAAAGACAATTAATCGCGGGTCGCCATGTGTGCATGGGTCCCACGAATAGTTGAAACTACGGTCGCTTGTTTAACCTCTACAAGCGACGATCTGCTCCTTTTGGTGAGAACCAATCCACTTATTTCTCTCTAAGCAACCCCTAATGGCCTGGGTTAAAGATGGTCTTACATTAAACTATATTGTCTCTCTATTTTAGAGTTTTAAATAATGTATTGATTTTCATCTAAAATACAATGTTATAATATAATTACATTAAACCTTTGAATAATATATATATTATAAAAATTTTACTATTTAAATAAATTTGTATTAAAAATTTTTACGCGTAGTATAAATGAAAAACCTAGTATATATATTCCAATTGACATTTTGAGTTTGACATTTGTCTTTGTTATTTAAAAAAAAATCTTTTAACATATTTTTCTTTATTTTTTTCAAACAAAACTAAATATTATTAAAACCATTTTATTTTTCTTTATCCCGTATTCTTAAAATTCTCGTCCCCACCACCACCATTTTAGTTTTAATAAACTATTTTATATTTTTCTCAACTACAATTTTACATTTATATATTAATATATTATATTAAAAATAAAATCCACTGCATAGCAAGGGTTCTATAGTGCTAATATAAAAATATATATATATATATATCTTAATCTTGAAATAAAAAGATTACCTTCATTTCGGTAATTAGAAGTATTGTTTTTTTTCAAATGTTGTTCTCTATTATTTGTTTGTTCTAAAAAAAAAAAGTACTCTATTATTTGTAGGTCTCACGTGATTCGCGTGAGGCGAATACGTGTGTCAAACCTTCTGACACATATAGAGTCTCATACCCAAAATATCTGCTTCCCATCATCATCTTCTTCCTCACTGAAAGCGAAGAGGTTTTCAACAGATTCCTCAGTTGAAGAACCTCCGGAACCAAAAAAAAATCAACGGTTAAGATTTAACCATGGCTCTATCACGCCTCACATCCCGATCCAACACAATCTCACGTCCTCTCTCCACCGCCTTCACCCGTCTCATCTCAACAGACACCAAACCAATCACAATCGAGACTTCGCTTCCCTTCACCGCACACTTATGCGACCCACCTTCACGCTCCGTCGAATCATCATCCCAAGAGCTTCTCACATTCTTCAAAACCATGGCGTTGATGCGACGCATGGAAATCGCAGCAGATTCGCTTTACAAAGCCAAGCTGATCAGAGGGTTTTGCCATCTCTACGACGGACAAGAAGCTGTAGCTATTGGTATGGAAGCAGCGATCACCAAGAAAGACGCCATCATCACTGCGTATCGTGACCACTGCATCTACCTGGGTCGTGGTGGGTCGCTCTACGAGGTGTTCGCTGAGCTTATGGGGAGACAAGATGGTTGCTCGAGAGGGAAAGGTGGGTCGATGCATTTTTACAAGAAAGACTCGTGCTTTTATGGTGGGCATGGGATTGTTGGTGCTCAGGTTCCGTTAGGTTGTGGGATTGCTTTTGCTCAGAAGTATTCTAAAGAGGAAGCTGTTACTTTTGCTATGTATGGTGATGGTGCTGCTAATCAAGGACAGCTTTTTGAAGCTTTGAATATCTCTGCTCTTTGGGATTTGCCTTCTATTCTCGTTTGCGAGAACAATCACTGTAAAAAGGCCTTCTTCTTTTCTTTGTTTGTTTGTTTGGTTTTTGAGGTTTAGTGATGATGGTGTGGTTTGTGTGGTAGATGGAATGGGAACTGCTGAATGGAGAGCTGCTAAGAGTCCTTCTTACTATAAGCGTGGTGATTATGTTCCTGGTTTGAAGGTTAGCTTTTGTAACATCTGAGAAATGTTTGCCTTGTTATGATGAAATCATTACCTTAGACGTTAGAAGTTGAAGTATTTGTCCGTTACGATTAGTTTCTAAAGATAAAGTTTGTTACTTTTCATGTTTTAAGTTGTCCATTCTTTGAGCTTTTTAGCTGAGACAAGAGGTTCTTAAACGTTCTTCCTTTCTACTATATCCACTCTTGGTTTCCTGTTTATTAGATTAGTTCTCCCATCTGTATAATAGTTCACCACTGAGTTAGGAAGATCTCCTGTGGATCTAATTATATCTTTTAATTAGAAAGGGGAAGTTGTATTCTCCTCTTTGTCTATTAGCAGATGGATTAGTGTTTATTTCCTCAATCTCATCAATTATTTAGTTTCTGTATAGACAACAGGTAGATGCAACTGTAAGCAACTTCTGCTACATAGTTTTTATTCATAAGGCTGAATGGTAGATCTCTTATAGATAAAGATATCATGAGTCCTTTATTGTTCAACAGAGTCATGGTACACCATAATCGTTGTCTGCTATCAACTTTCTTTTGAGATTGACCGGTTGCTGGTTTGGATGGATAGGTAGATGGTATGGATGCATTTGCTGTCAAACAAGCGTGCAAGTTTGCTAAGGAACACGCCTTGAAGAATGGACCGATAGTAAGTTTGTCATATTAGTATTCTCTAATTATCTGTTGTTCCCCTTCGTCGTCTGTTGCATTTTGTGAATTACCTTGAACATGTAGCCCTATAGTAGAACTTGGCATTATAGGATGAAAAGTTTACCTATCTTTTTGCATTTTCTAGTTTAGTTTTACATTCCTTCAGTTCTTCTTTGTGGACTAGAACTCAATTCCAATATCTGAATTTTGGTGGGCTTGCTGGTTTTGTAAATTTTCTATTGATGTACATTATGCTAGATAGAAATTACTCCCTGTTTGTTTATCAGTGTACATCAAACAACCATGTTATATAGATCTGAAATAGCTTTAGCTTTCCAAATTTTCTGGTGTATCCTCTTCTCCTATCAAATGAATTGAGAATTAATTCATCATTTCTTGTATACAGATTCTTGAGATGGACACATACAGGTACCACGGTCACTCTATGTCTGACCCTGGGAGCACTTACCGTACACGAGATGAGATCTCTGGTGTGAGACAGGTTCGCTAGTCTCTGTTTTACATGCCCAAACTATTTCTTGGTCGAGTACTCGGTTACTGTGAATCTCAACGTTTTTGTGCTATTAATATGACTCAGGAACGGGATCCAATTGAGAGAATAAAAAAGCTGGTACTATCTCATGACCTAGCAACCGAGAAGGAGCTTAAGGTATTTTATCTTTAGGGTCTTCTTCTGCATTTTAGTCTTTCTCCACCAACCACAGATCATTTGAGTCGCTAAAACTGTGCTATCTTGCAGGATATGGAGAAGGAAATTAGGAAAGAAGTAGACGAGGCCATTGCCAAAGCTAAGGTAATAATAACCGTCACATTGTTTCTCCCTTTCATTCAGGAACTCGAGCGAGTTTTAAGCTAAGCACAAGAGACTTACGTTCAAATATCTGTGCGGTTTCAGGATTGCCCAATGCCAGAGCCTTCTGAGCTTTTTACCAATGTGTATGTGAAGGGATTTGGCACCGAGGTAATTACTAAACTACACCTGCCGTTTTACGCTTCTCTCATATCTAAATTATTGACTGTTTTTTTCTCTCTGTTGGCAGTCATTTGGACCTGACAGAAAAGAAGTCAAAGCTGCGCTTCCATAAAGCTCTTGTTGGCTAAACTGCCACGTGGCATAACAAAGTGGTTTGATAAGAAGCCATGAATAAAAAGAGGTTTGGGCAGAGTGTTATGTGCTCTGTTCAAGGCCTTCGAGTTTTAATGTCGAAGTATCTTTACATATACATAAAGAGAAACATGTGATTCTTGTGAAGCTTTTGTGTTTGTATCTAAATTTCCTTCTGATTGTTTCGATACAGGCGAAAACTTAAAACCACTTGTTAATGGAGCAATTTGTTTCATTTTTTATTGTAATTGTAAACTTCATATATTCAAGCACTTGTGTTGATGTTATTTATTATTGTTGCACTCCAAAAATAGAGTTTACAAAAATATACCAATATGAATCAAACAAAGACCAGTGGTCACTTCGTTTGTATTCCTCGTCTTCCAAAAAAGAATCAACCAACCATTTTAATTCAACAACAAAACAAGTAAAATCATAAGAACAATTTTCAAAGAACCTAAAGAATCTTTTTAAAAAAACCCAACAAAGCTTTACCTAACATCTATATACATATAACAAAAGCAAAGAATCATTTTGTTGTTTTCCTTGTTATCAAGAATCCGAGTCCGAGTCACTTGAACTGTACCTTGAATGCTCTGACATGAAATTAGGAGGCAGAATTGGAAATCTAACGGCATTTCTTTGCGGTGCAGCAGCGCTCGGTGTTGCTGCTGTTGAAGTTGAAGCTCCTGCTACTGTTGCTGCAGGTTTCTGCTTCCGTTGATTCCTTGCAATCTCACTACAGGCATTATCGACCATCCCTAAGAAATCTCGGATAATAACAAACAACTGAAACAGGTTCCTCTCTTTCAAAGCTCCTGCTTGGTAATAATTCGTGGTTTTCTTCACTAACTCCATGATCCTGAGCTGTTCCTCTGTAATAACTCTCAGTTCTTCCTCTGCAGATTCAAAGAAAGATCTCAGCTTTGTCAAACACCCATCTTCTTTCCCTTTGCTTTGGTCTAATAGACGTTTTGTTTCTTTCACTCGGGTGCCTAAAGCCAAGGTCGTGGCTACAAACGAGTCATAATCGATTACAGCTGCTTTCTTCACATTGGTGAACTCTGAACTTAGACCACCAATTATGGGTAAACCTAGCTTTATGAACTCAATCTCTTGTTCTTCTCTAGAAGCATCTGCAATATCACCACCGGTATTCTCATTTGAGATCTTATTCATCGCAGCACGCTTTCCCTCAGATCTCACAACTTCTTCAACAACAAAATGAAGCAAAGTAGTTTTCCCATCAACACTCTTCACATCAGACAGTTTTCTTAGAGCTGTCAAATTGAAAGCCTGAGCATTTCCTCGAGCTGTTCCAGCGTTCATTCTGTTACCTGCTTTCAAAATTGCCTCTAGAAGCTTCATGAACAACCCACGAGCACGAAGCTCGTTGCATGCAGCTTCCAGCGTCTGTAAAGATCCCTTTTGCTGAGCAACCTCTGAGCCGTAGTTAATCTTGAAGAGCATGACGTTGAACCGGTCAAACGCAGAAGGAACTGCTCGTAAGATGTGAAACAGTAGAGATTCTGCATCAGCAAGTTTTGTCGGGTCACCACTGAACTCTATGATCTCTGTCTGTTCTTCTGGCGTTGGAGCTATACCAGAAAGTTTCTCAAGCGTATCAGTATCAGCATCATAACCTTCTGTTAACAAGTCAATAATCTCCTCCTTAGTCATTCCCAAAGATTTAAGCACAATTGCTTTGTTCTGAGATTTACGAGGATCAAGAATGTAAGTCTGCGTAGTTGAAACAGTCGGTTTCTGCGGTACACTGTTAGATTCACTTGGTTTTCGAGCGCCAACGTATCCAAACAGTGCCTCCATAAGATCACCATCAAAGCTAACCCAAGAAAACAAATACAAATTCGCATAAGAACTCATAATCATTCAGTACTGAAAAAGACTCACATTCCAGAGTCCAGACTATAAATAGACTTAAGTGACTGTAACAATATACTTACTTGAAGGAGCCACCATCGATCCTATGCCACACCATTGAATGACTCTTATCAGGGCTAACTTTATCCCAATGTAAAGGCTTTAGCTTTGGCTGCGCTGGATCCTCAGTTTTGCCTATGGCTGAAGTACTCTCTGCCGGTCCTTTCCCATTACCTGGCGGTTTAGGTGGTCCAGTCTTCGACATTGGAGGCGGTGGCGGTCCAGGTGGTTTCTTACCCGGTGGTGGAGGTGGTGGCGGCCCAGGTGCCTTCTTACTAGGTGGAGGAGGTGGTGGCGGTGCAGCTGCTTTTGTAGGCGGTGGAGGTGGAGGTGGTGGAGCAACAGCAGATGGCGGAGGCGGTGGAGGTGGTACCGTTTGGTTGCCTGTAAGAGGCGGTGGCGACATAGAGGATGACGCAATTGCCGCTGAGATTTGACCAGGAGGAAGCGGAAGCGGCGGCGAACGACCACCACTACCACCATTAGCACCAACACCACCGTTACCACCACCATAACCACCACCATTACCACCACCATAACCACCACCATTACCACCACCATTACCACCACCGTTACCACCACCACTATAACCACCGCCATTACCACCACCACCATTACCACCGCCAATGCCATGCATCTGCGAGGGAGAAGAGGGAAATGAGCTGCTGCCACCTGGAGCTTGAAACTTGGATTGGAATTGTTTTCCAACAGCGCCATAATCACTAACTCCGCCTGTAGAAGAAGTAGAAGGTCGTGAAGGAGAAGCAGCAGAGTTAGAAGAAGAACCATAGTATCTCCCTCCTTCACCTTCAACACTATTCCTACTCTGATCTCCAATTTCACCACCTGAACAAGATTGAGACTTCTTCACATGAAACGAAAACGCTTCTCCAACCGGTTCTTCATCATCATCTTCCTCTTCATCAAAGGATTTGGATTGATCATCTCTTCTACTAGGTTTAGGGTTTTTCCTAACTTTCCCGCTATTTTCAAGCTCAAGAAGCTTTCTCCAGTAAATCACATCTAATCCTTCTTCATCTACAATAACAGCTTTGAGATTCCCATCGACTCTAACGAAATCTTCAGGGAACAGAAACCCCCATGGTGAAGGCGGTGGAGGTAACGAATCCGAGCCGCCTCCACTGACTCTCTCTTCTTCTTGTTCTCCTCTCTTCCCTCGATCTGAGTTCCGACCACGGAGTTTGTCTTTGATCCGTCTCCGTGAACTGCTTCCGTTCTTACGGAACAGGAACGACATCCCGAAAACGGTTTCTTTCACGCGGCGGAGAGAGCTAAAGAAGATAGATAATCAGAAGCTTCTTTATGGATTTTGACAACGAAGAAAGAGGAAAGATTCAGACAGAAAAAAATGTGTTGAATGATTCGATGAACATGACAACCATTTTCATCATTTTCATTATTTTTATATTTATTTCTCTTTTTGGTAAATTTGGAAAAGTTTTCGCTTTTTTTTCATGAGATAAGAGGTCCAATGTCGAAAAAGCGTGGCTGCTTTGACGAGAACAACCTCCACTTACTCGTCTTTTACGCGAGTCTAGACGAGGGTAATTTTGTCATTTACATAATAAGGACGCGTTGACGAGGTCTTGTGTTCGAATATCGAAGTTGGAGGATGTTTTACGATATTTGACTTATTTTGATCTTGAATTTCGGCTACGCGTTGACTTTAATGTCGTCTCTTCTTCTTCTTCTATGAGTTAAGAATCAAAATCATTATTTATGTTTAATTAGTTAATAGTCATAACCTACCAATTTATTTCCTACTTAGTGTTTCTCTAACCAACCCGTGACTTTTTTTGCCTTAACTTTGTTGCTTGAGATTTGTGTTAAGACCAAACCCAAAGTAAGCTGGAAAACACAAGAGTTAAGGTGTAAATGTGATACTGGTATGTTTGACTTTATGAACCGATGTTGCTTTGAGATAGCTGTTGAGAAGTTGGGAAATTTATTCCTTTTGGTCCCATCCCATTTATAAAGCTGCAAAAAAAAAACACTACTCGAAAGCTCTTTAAAAAACTATTTGACGCTTATAAAGTGATGATACGTAATTATTTTAAAGTTTGAAAATGACATAGATTTTTTAATATACTTTTAACATGTTTTTGGCATTTTATGAGCAAAATAACAAAATATATACATCATATTCGGAACCAAATAGTACGTATATTTTTGTTTTTATTGGAGATTAGTAAGAGAATATATGGTAGGAGTTGGATCCTAAATATATAAGGAGGTAGATCTTTGTCTAATAAGTCTTTGAAGGACTTTTCGGACATACCTATCTATTATTTAGGATTTGCATAGACGAGACGTCACGCTTTCTAGAACGAAAATAAAACTCAATGATGCCTAAATGGAATTGAAAAGAACCAAATCGAATGCAAACTGAAACTATAATTTCAATTTGGTTTCCAATGGATTGAAAATCTCTCAATCCGAAAAAATCTTAATTCAATTGGTTCCTTCCTACCTAAAACACCCGAATGCTCCAGATCTCGAGACTCGAGAGCTACAATATCTTTAGTTACATAATTTCAAAAGCCCACATAGAACCAAAGTAAATAATGAATTAGAGAAGCCCAAAAGAAAGTCGGAACTCGGAAGTAAAATTAAAGTGAAGAAGTTACACACGACAGAGGTTCATGGTCTCTTCACATAGTGGGCTCATTATCATTGGGCTTGTATTCCTTTGTGAGACCTAAAGAAGAACAAAATGACGCAATAGGGTTAGACTCCAAACCCGAACCCGAATCTGAATTCGATTAAAAAATTTTAAAATCTCAACAATTTTTATTTTTCTAAATCCGAAAAACCAGAATCCAAAAAATCTGACGTAAATCTAACCCAACCTGATAAATATAAAAATCTGAATCCAAATAAACTGATCTGAATCCAAAATTATATATAAAACTAATATAATATAATATTTTCTGTTAAAGTTTAGTTTAGTTTTATAGGTTTAATAAGTTTTTTTTGTATAGATTTTGATTTTTTTTTTTGGTTTTTTTGTTACATGGATTATTACTATTTTGAATCATACTAAACTTAAAATCTAAAACCAAATCCGAAAAACAATTTTGAAAGACCCGAATGGTTTCTATATGTCTAAATCCAAATATCCAAAAGTCGAAATAAATTGATCCGAACCCGAATGGATCCGAAGTCTCATGCCTAGATAGAGTAGAGCTTGGAAGTCTCTCACGAATCTTCTTTCCCTTTTGATCCTCTTATGAGTAATTGATATTTTGGGTTGGATATCTTTAATTAAGACTTTTTCACTTTTTTGGCCTCTTTTTGGGTTTTAAAACTTTTGTGGAAAAAAGATTAGGGTTTTCTTTTTTCAAGAAATTAAGGTTTGTGAGGAAAAGAAAGAGAGGAAGAGGAAGAGGAATCACAATGAAGATAGTTAGAAAGAAAGAGACGATCAGGAACAACAATTCACAGTATCCTGTGAAGTCAAAGGAAAGAGAACATAAACACTCTATATTTCTTCATGTGGATCTGATAATTGAAATTCTTACGAAACTGCCTTTGAGATCGTTGTCCAAGCTTATCTGCGTTTCAAAACTCTGGTCATCTATAATTAAAGGGAAGCATTTCAGAGACTTGTACCTTACTCGATCTTCCACTCGGCCACTTCTTCTTTTCCATCGCTATGGTTCTGACACGAATCTCTCTCACTATTCCTATGATCAGGAGAATCCATCTTCTGTTGATAATACTATTACCCTCTGATGTGATCGTGACCAGCACCAATAACATGAGGCATGGACCGGAAGGAAACAAGCTTGTAGCAATGGAGCAGCTTATACCTGAGGAAGCTTCAGAGGCATCAAAAGGACTTACAACTCGATTCAAGGAAGCTCATGCACTCATTATAGAAGGATCAATCAACTTACCAGCTCTTCAAGTCTTCACCATCTTCATCAAGAAGACCTCACCCGGTAATGATAACTAAGT
>KE155703.1:64482-76719 GCA_000411075.1 Sisymbrium irio | reverse complement strand
AAAAATGAATAATGTTTTATTACCATAATTTTACTACTGATTGGTATTAACACAAATCAATTATTTTAATGCTGGTTTATTTTAGGAAATAAGAAAAAAACTTTTAATTATAATATAATAAGAATTATAATAATTATAGTTATATATAGTAAATAAATATAATAATTTGATATAAATTAATAAATTTTATTTATATACTGAAATTATCTTATGATAAAATTTACTTTTGTTTCAAAATAAAATCAAAACTAATTTAAAAATATGAAATATCAAATATTGGCTATAAAGCAAAAAAAAAATTGGAATGAAGAAGTATATAGTATATGTTAAGAATAAACATTATAAAATATGTAATATAAAATTGTGTATAAATTATTATGAAAATTGTAACAGTTATTGTAGTTAATAAATATAAATTAAAGTGAATAATCATATACTGGAATAAAATATGTTTTGATGTAAAATTTATTTGATAAAAATAAAATACATATTTAATATCAGATTATCTAATTTATTAATTTAAATACATAATCAAAATTATTTATAATAAACACTATATAAATTAATGAATGACATGCATTTTAATTAGAGTCCATGAGATCTATTATAATTTGTATCAATATAAATGATATAGATATAGTGGCATAAAATGTAATTAATCTAATAAGTAAAGACTTTTTTTGTATGTAAGATGAGAAGTATTCTCCTCTTAACACATAAGCAATGACATTTTTGTTAATCACACATGAAGGTAAGGTTGTTTTTTTAAATGTCTTCTGAAATAATATAAGGGATTTATTTTTATCTTATTCTAAACAAATGGAACAAATAGATTAGTGGAAAGTTCATCAAACACCATTAAAATTAGAAGTACATAATTTGGTCAGAGGTTTTTCAAAGAGTGAATATGCAGATTTTCCTAAATACATTTTTGAAATTAGAAGAGAAAATTTTGGTATCCTCACAAATTTAGAATTTGATAATTTTGGTCAACTAAAATGTCTCATCTTCACTTTTGGGATTAGCATAAATTAAATGGTTTTCTATTTAACTATGAGGAATGTGGTCGTTATTGATGAAGAACATCTCTAAAATAAATAGGATGAACCACTATTGGCAGCTTTATCGAAGGATGAGAATTTCAAAAATTCTTAATTGGGTTCACAGTAGTTTAACACCGAAAATGATAAATTTTAGGAGTGTTTTTTGCATAACTAAACTACTGTGATTTCAGATGACGAGCAACTTACAATGATATTTGATAAATATAGATTTATTGAAAATGCCACACAAAAGTATCTCTCATAGTCAGTAAGAAAATATACACATAACATGCTTGTACTATTTGTTATAGGATCTGAAGGTGGTGATGCAGACTTAATAATGAGGTACACTCATTATATCAATCATATTTAGATATGTACAAGAGAATATGAAACAAATTAAAATATATATATTTTTCTTTCGCCGAAAATTAGTTTTAGTAATATTTAGCTAAAAGAAGTTAAATCTAAATATAGACAATTTTGAAACCAAATAGGCGGATACACACTGGAGAAATACAAAACACCATCAGAGGGACTTATACTCTAGCTAGTTTTACTTTTGTACGTAATGTATATAGCATCTAAGAAATCTTGTACTCCAAAGAACAATGTCCGAACACAGATTAGCAATTGTAAATATTCTACATTTCCAGCAAGCATATCGCATAAATCTTGGCAGTCACCTTCAAAAACAACATAGGATATTCCATTGACAGGGACTGTTGCATTGCCATGAGCAAAGCTCTACGCTCCGCTTTGAAAGCTAAGGAAAACGCTCCTAATACTGCAGAACCCCAGAAGAGAGAGTTGCCTTCACTTGAACGACATACCCATCCTGCAATTGCCCGTTTTGTGGAAATATCATAACTAGCATTAAAGTTGACTTTAACTAGCGGATGTGGCGGTCGTCTCTAAGTTCTAGGACAAGCATGTTGAACAATGTTACGTGGTGAGAGTTGTGTCTCAGATTGTGTAAGGGATGATAGCCATTCATGTATGTCTGCATTCGCCAAATGAATATTCTAATACCACTGCTGTTGCTCGATTCTGATCCGAAGTTCCGAACCTTCTACTCCCAGTATCCGGTTGACTCTAGGATATATTCTTAATTTCTTATGACCCGAGATTTAGTACAGTGGCTGAGCTCAATAGACATTCAAAATCATACATGTTTACATTGACAAATCAGTTACATTCTGAAATTTAATCATGTTGGTCCTCGAAAAGCTTCAGCCTTCACGCGCGTACCAATAGACATAATAAAAAATGGAGGGAGTAGTATTTTACTTTGTACGATTTAATGTGAGACCTCCGTTTCAATGTGAGACCTCCGTTTCAAAATAATAGGTATGTGGGCATGAGATTTTAATGTGTTACCACTTATTTGACATAAGATTTTCTAATAGAATTCGATATTTGAAATTCCACTTTTCTTGTGCTTTTTTATGAAATTGTGGCTGTAATTGTTTGGTATTTGATTAAATGGGAAAGGGTTACTTGAATATTAGAGACTTGTTATGTAAGGCACATCTTGTCTTCTGTGGCAATCACATACACGTGTGTGAAACACCGTTCTTTGTAAGGGGTTGATCTTTCTGTCTATATAATCCAAAAAACTCTGCACCATATGTCCATATGACAATATCATTACTTATGGCGTTCTAAAACTGACAGCTTCAATTTCAAATTGAGACAGACCATAAGACCCCTAAGTTCTTGATTTATGGAAGAAACAAAAACATAGTAATCAAATGTTATTTTATTCTACTTTTTCATTAGTACTTAAATCCGCGTAATCCAATACTTCCCAAAAGTGAACAACACCCTCCAGCAAGTCTTTCTGAGTAGCAGATTTGTCTTTCTCCTTGCTCAGCTCAACTTTAAGATCCGACACCATCTGCTCCAACAACAAAACTTTAGTAGCAAAAGTAGCAGATTTTCCCTTTTCCTTGCTCAACTCAACACTGAGTTCCGACACAGTCTCCTCCAATGAAAAGAATTTAGCAGCACACGTAGCAGACTTTATCTTCTCCATTTCCAGTTGAAAGTCGAGATTCTTGATGTGTTCCTCGAGTTCTTGGACACGGGAAACATCAGTCATTCCTTTCTTCCTCTCCAGCGAAATCTCATCAAGCTTTTTCTCCAACCAGTCTAACTTGAAGCCGGCTTCTGTTAGATCGATCAACTCGCTGTGAACCTTACTAAGCTCAGTCTCGGAGAAGCTATGTGGAGGCTTTTCTAGTTTCTCGATGAGAACGAGGAGGAGATGCATGTATGTTGTCTTCACAGATTGGTTCTTTAGTTTGAAATTCACTGCAATGTCCGGGTGCTTCCTGAAAAGCCTATTCACTGAAGGCAACTGTACTTGAACAAAAGAGAGATGTAATTACATGTTTACGAGATCCTAAGAAAGAACGATAAATAATAAAAACATTTATACCTGTGAATAAAAAACTTTGAAACACGGACATCTAACATATCCTTCCCAGTTACATTTCTTTCGTCAACAGCTTCAATCACTTTTACGTCTACTTTTAAGATTAGTTTGTTCTTCTCCAAAAACCCCATATCTTGAAGCTTTTTAAGAGTGGAGGCCTTTGGGCTACCCCATCCTGTGAACTGAGCGCGGAACAATTTGCACAACACTACAAGACAAAAAAAGAAGTTCGTTTGAATATTCTTTCTTGAAATGAAAGAACTTTTCTTACAGATTGTTGCGTCAGATAAGTTAATTGTTACCAGGTGTTCTATAGAGCTCTTCCCCTGATTGATTCAATAGAGCAAAGGAATAACTAGCTTGCCATTTCTATCCAAGTGGCAATGTTTCAGGATTCGCAACCTGGAGGTGCAGAGACAAGCGATCATCAATATGATAGCCGTTGGGATAAACGTTAACAAACCTGAAAAAAAAAACAAAATTTCTTTTTTGGTTAAAAGGATTTTGTAGTTGTACATCTAATAACATCGAGCTTTAAGAGAAGTTATTATTGATCAGTACAGTATCAAAACATATAATATTCTTTTCCATTCGCAGCCGCCGATTGAGAATTTGGGTGATGATATTAGACCTTCCTTCTCCGAGAAGTTATCTATTTCAAACGTGAAACTCGTTGGCTTTTGATCCTCCATTTCTGTAACAAAAACCGCTTTTATTTTCTTAGGCTTGTTTAAAGGTGAAGTTCTAAGAAATATGTCACTTAAAACTGTTAAAAACCCCATCAATTTCCCAAAAAGACATGAAATTATAATACTGCTGTAACTGAAAAACTCACTAGTCTGACTAACGAAACCCCATCTGGTTTTGAAAGAGAAGTTTAAAAATGAAAAATAACAAAATAAAAGAGGATCTAATTCTAACCAAAAACAAACGGACTCAGCACGTAGGTCCTAGAGATCTTCAAAGAATCTGAAAAAAATCAAAGCAGAGATGCAAAAACCTACCACCGAATCATCAAAGTGTGATCCACTGCAATAAGAGCAAGTAGAGGAGTAAAAGATTTAGAATTAGGTTACTGGGAGACTTGTAAGAATAGCAGCTTAGAACATTTCCAATTCATTACTATTTTTTTTTCTATAATAGCATTTAAAGGTAGAAATGTTCCGTTCCACTTCTATTTCTTCCTCTATAATAGAGATTGTTATTTTTTACTCTAAATTTAGAGATTTGCTATTATAGAGTAATACATTGGAGTAAACCTCACCTCTATTATAGAGTTACTCTATTTTAGAGGTAAAAATAGCAAAATATATTGGAAATGGTCTTAAATGAGAAGTGGAGAGAGAAAGGAAGTTGAAAGGGTTCAATCAGTCTTATACTTCGGTCACTCGTAAGATACAAAATGAAGAGACAAATCTGGAACACGATAAGTCTCTCAACTTTACCTATTTATTCCAAACCGGTTTAACGTCTTTTTTGCCTCGGAAACAACAGAAGACCAATAAATTTTGGAACCTTTCCTATGTAAGGATAATAGGATATTCTTTATATTTATACTAAGAGATGGTACTTGTTTAGATTTGATAATATCTCTCTACTCATACGATCTTATCCACACAGTATATGATGATTGTATCTCGCTAGCTATATTCTACATATCTATGTGGATTTCCAAGTATCAAACAACTATGAATTGACCTTATTTCTATTGTGACTGATAAGAACACGATCAGTTTGATGAAAAGAAAGGAATTACAAAGAAGAGCACTAGTTTCTTAGACTTGCAAGCTCAATAAATCTTGAATCTCTACAGAGAGACAGCCACACCCACACACCAAGATGCAACAACCTTTCATACAGTAAGGCCTGATAACAAGTTGAACTAACTTGCCAGCTCATCATTTCTTTCCTTCCTCTGCTTTCTACTATAACTCCTCAGTGGCATATCACTGACCTTATGATACACTATGGGATGTACCGGGTCACTTTAAGACGAAGTGATTTATCACTCGCCATCCCACATTTCAGCTAGAGATTTAATGGGGCCTTTCTCGGAGATATAAACATTGCCGTCGACTATTCTGCACTGAGGAATCTCTGTCGAGATTCTATGTATCTCTTCCTCTGTCAAAGACCAATCAAATATCTTGAGATTCTCTTCTAATCTCTCTTTTGTAAAGCTCTTCACAATCATGGTCACTCCTTCCTCATACGCCCATCTCATACACACCTGCTAACAAATTTATCCATCTTTAAAACCAAATCATGGTTACAAAAACTGCAAAATGGGCTTTAAAACTATGCATTTCTCCAAAAATTATTTGTACTCGATAATCTAATTATATCTGCATGATATGGTTCATGGATTCATCTATTGCTTTTGTTTGTGTAGATTCTCGTTTACTAATGATAAGGTGCTAAACGATGACAACTTTCACATTATTCAAAAGATGACATGTTTCTTCTTTTAGAAAGATTAATATCTTTTCAAGTTAGTACCTGTGCCACGGTTTTTCCCTTGGCCTCAGCTATTTCTTTAAGAACATCAGACTCCATGACTTTGTTAGTTCCCCAAAAGGCTCCTCTCGATCCCAACACTGAGTAAGCAGTCACAGCAATGCCCTTGGATTTACAAAGCTCCCTTAGCTTTCTCTGTTGCCATACTGGACTAATCTCCACCTTTTTTTCAACATGAGAATGTATCTCCAATAGGTTCAGCTAATCCAATCTCCTCTAGCCAAAAAAAAAAAAAACTCAAAGTTAAATTAGAGGAGAATAATTTACTTGATTGACGCTGGGCAGGATCTTGGCGATAGAGAGGATGTGTTGGAGCTTCTTGCACGAGAAGTTGCTTACTCCTATACATTTTGCAAGCCCGAGTCTCTGGCACTCTTCCATTTTTGACCAAACTGCTTCATAATCCATTGGCATAAAATCATCTTTTTCAATTGGAAACGTGTATTTACCAGGTGTTGAGCTAACTGGCCAGTGAATCAGGTAGAGATCAAGATAGTCCAGTTTAAGATTTCTACAAAACAAGATGTGTCAAACGAGATGATCAACCAACAACGCAGGCAGCATTTATCTATCATCCATGCTAATCTTAGCATGAAACTGGTCATGTATAGTCGGGATTACTTCTTTCAAACTCAGAATCTATTGATACTATATTCTAGATTAATGATCTTGAATCAGAATATGCTTCTGACCAAAAAAGGAAAGAAAAAAACATGAGATAATCTTTTTTACTCTAAGAATTTTAAACTTCTAATAACAATGAGATAATCTTACTCCAAACTCCGCTGGATGGCCGGTACGACGAGGCCGCCATGAGCATCGGCGCACCAAAGCTTAGAAGTGACAAAGAGTTCGGATCGAGATTGGACCAAGCCGTGAGAAACTGCCTCTTCCAAAGCTTCGCCAAGCGGCTCCTCTGTTTGGTACCTCGGAGAAGTGTCGAAATGGCGATAACCAAGCTTGATGGCCTCCAACACTGTCTTTTTCAACACCACCGGTTCCGCTGGGGGAGACGCAGCAGTTCCCAGACCTAGAACTGGAATCAACTGATGGCTAGAGTTAAGTGCAAGCGTGGGGATTGTGACGGAAGCCATTGGTTTAAAGAGAGCCATTAGAGAAAATTTGCTTTGATGATTTTATTAATAAGTTAACCAACATATATAGTCAGTGCTGAGTAGCCCCACCTATGACATATGCTGGTGGCTGGCGGCTATTACTGAATTTCAAAATGCATGCATTGATCATTATATGAGTTTAATCTGACACAAACGATTTCCAACATTGGTCTCAGATTGATCCTTTTGTATATGAATTACTATATATGGATTTGGTCAGAGAAGGAAACCTATCTATAAAGGGAAAATATAAGACTATAAAAGGGTTATAAAAAATGTAGTAGTGTTTGTAGTACTGAACGTCTAGTTTTGGCAACAAGTTTATATATACGCTGCAAATACTCATAAAACTATTATAAAGTTAACAATTCAATGTTATTTAAAAAATTTAATATATCTTTTTGTTTTTATTTTATTTTTACATAGTTGTTTACAAGATATATCTGAGACCAATGCATATTTAAATTAGTTTTTGTGTTATATACTGCTCCATTATATGGCAAACCAATGTATGTAATTTGAAAAATTAGCACATGCCATTAGCCATCCTCACATGTGGCGACTGTATATATGTTAATCTACTCAGAAATGGTATTACCAAAGCAATTTTTTTCTAATGCCGCCGCTCTTTTGGACCAATGACTTCGATCACGATCCCACGCTTGCACTTGTATCTGCCCATCACTTGATTTTGGCTTTAGGTCTGGGAACCGCTGCGTCTATGCCACCGGAACCGGTGGTGTTGAAACAGACAGAGCACTGCCTAGAGGCCATCAAGCTTGGTCATCGCCATTTTCCGTGTACAGAAGGATTATCAACTATATAGTGGTGTTTGTAATACTGAATGTATAGTTTGCAAATTGTCAATGGGTTTATGTATATTTCAAATACTCACAGAACAATTATAAATTTAACAATCTAATGTTATAGTATAATCTTTTTGATTTTTATTTTTACGAATCTATTTATAATATGTATCTGAAACCAATTCATGTTGGAAATAACTCTAATTCATGTTGGAAATAGCACTCCATTATATAAAAACTAATACATGTATTTTAAAAAACTAGCACCAGCCACCAGCCACTAGCATAAGTCACATCAACAATAATTAAATTATCGCATTAGAAACTAATTAAAAATATCTAATTGATTGAGTCGACTGTAGTGTAAATTGACTCAGTGTATCTAATTTAGCTTGCTAGATCTTTCATCTTCTACAGATACATTATCATAGATTTTACCGGAACTTCGTCGGTTCCCTACCGGATCCTAGTCGAAGCTTCATATAATTTTCATCGGATCTTCATTACATTTATTTATGGATTTTTACTAATACTTTCTTGAAACTTCATTGGATCTTTACTAAGTTTTCATTGGAGTTTTTTTAATCTAGATAAAACACCAAATCTTTAGAATAATTTGATTTTGATTTAAGATAAAGAGAGATAGATTAAAAACAAAAAAAATATGTATTTGATATTAAAACAAATAATTTGGTAACTAACATAAAAATATATTTGGTAACTAAAAACCGAAAGTAACATGTATTTTTAATTTGATATATATAATATTATCATATAGTAAAATATGTTCATATTTTTATAATTAAAAATTTTTATAGTTTTTTTATTAAAATATGAAAAAAATTTAGACAATTGGATAACATGTTAAAAATATTAACTAACTCATTTTAATTATAAAATCATTAAAAAAATTAAGAAACGAAAGGTTTGATATACAAATTATCATTTTGACTTTCCTAGATATATATAGAAATATAATTTTAATTATAAAAATATTAAAAATAAAAACTAAAAACTAATAGCTTAGATTATATCATTTCATCATATACTTAAAAATAAAGTTATCAATATATCTCAAATTATAACTTCTAAATAATATACTTTTAATAAAAACAAAAGTTAGTTAAAAATATAATCCTCAGTCATACCATATTAAAATTATCAAATATATAATATATCTTAAACTTTTAAATTTATAAATTTACATTATTTGAAAAATAACTTCACGTTAAAAAAAAAATCTCATCTGAAAAATTGTATATATTCTATTATATTATTAATGAATATAAAGATAACATTAAGTTAGTCATGATATAGTTTTCGATTATTATGTGATAAAATAAACATAATGATCAATTGAGTTTTAAAAATTATGATTTCAAACTAATGCACATTATAATAATCCAACTGAAGTACAAATATATATTAATATGTCTGATAAGATTTGTTTTTATCTTTTTTGTTTTAAAATTATCAGATTAAATTTTATAATATTCACTGTCTTTTTGGTTTTCTCAGCTTTTTGATTTTTAGCGGTTTGATCTTTTATTAATATTCTGTCTGTTTTATTTTAAATGATTTTTTAAGTTTATCAGATTAAGTTGACCGGGTGATTGTGGTCGAGTGGTAAGGAGGCGGGACTGGGACGCTAACACGTTTCAGGTTCGACCCACCTGCTGCACGAAACTAAGTCACAATTATTTTGGTCACCTAACACGGATATGGACCCATGCTTTAGAGCTCATTTGCAAACCTGGAGAGAGTGTCTATCCATGGGTTGCACCTTCCCTTACAGATTAGTATGGGCTTCTCCATGGGCCTAGGATACCCAGATGAATAAATAAAATGATGTGTAAGTTTCTCATGATATATAGAAAACCATCAATGGTATGAAGTTGATGGTTGATATGTAAGTTTCTCATGATATTTAGAAGTCATTGGTTTTTAGAGGTTTATCTCCAAGAGCGATTTAAGTTGATGGTTGACATGTAAATTTCTCATGATATCTAGAAAACCATCAACTGTTCTCTCTTATTTTTTATTTTTTTAATTAGTGAGATATTTAGGGGATATCTCCCAATAAAAGTGCTATAATATCCATCAATAGTATATAGCATATAGTGATTTACACATATTATATATGTCATATCATAGACTATAATATTTATCAACAGTATATATGATTTACATATTCTATCATATCATAAACCGTTTGTTAACAACTCATGGATAATAAACCAGAGTCTAGAGTTAATTAAATATGGAATTAAGAATTTAATTGTGATAGGTTTTCTGAGTCACACAGAGCATTTATGGACAGCATAACTACGTAAGTTATTCCTAGTACATTTGAAGCCATAAAATGCCCACGATGGAGGAAAGAAACCAATGCATTTGGAGACTGAAGCTAAGGAACAAAATAAAAACTTCGACTATTGGAGAGTTGCCATTGGGTAAAACTGTTATTGGATGCAAGTGGGTAAAACTGTTATTGGATGCAAGTAGGTGTATACAACCAAGTATAATGCAAATGGAACTATCGAAAAGTAAAGGCCAGATTTGTTGCATATGGTAGTGGACCGAGAGAAGGGCTTGATTATTCCAACATGTTTGCTCCAGTGGCAGAAAAGATTAATGTTACTCTGTTAGATTGGTTCTTCAAGTTGCCAACAGGAAAAATTAGGAACTGCATTAGGATTGTATATTCTAAGTTTAGTTTGGATATATATGAATAGTAAATAATATAGAGACAATAGTATAATTCTTCAAATCTTACACTACAGCTAAGGGCTGGTCGTCATCAACCTTAACTTGCTCTTGGTGAACCAACATGGTTGCAGCCTAGGAGGATATAGTATCTGAGGAGCCGCGATTGTAATGCCCTGTGTTTGAATCTCGTTTATTGTTTTAATGAGGTATGATGACCAAAAGAAATAAACTAAGATAATGACTAGTAAAAAATCGTTATGATTATGATAACATGCGATCTACTTGGTCATTTCCACATGAAGTGATTTAGATCTCGCCATCCCACATTTCGGCTAGAGATTTAATGGGGCCTTTCTCGGAGATATAAACCTCACCCCCGACGATTCTGCACTGAGGAATCTCTGTAGAGATTCTCTGTGTCTCTTCCTCTGTCAAAGACCAATCAAATATCTTGAGATTCTCTTCTAGTCTCTCTTTTGTAAAGCTCTTCACCACCATGCTCACTCCTTCCTCGTACGCCCATCTCATACTCACCTGCCAACAAATTTGTTTCATCTTTTTAACCAAAAATCATGATTACAAACACTGAAAAATGGGCTTCAAAACTTATATAACTCAAAAAGATGATGTTTCTTTCTTTCAAAGATTTAATCCTTTTCAAGTATCTTTTGAGAGTACCTGTGCCACGGTTTTGCCCTTGGCTTCAGCTATATCTTTAAGAACATCAGACTCCATGATTTTGTGAGTTCCCCAAAAGGCTCCTCTCGATCCCAACACTGAGTAAGCTGTCAAAACAATGCCCTTCGACTTACAAAGCTCCTTTAGCTTTCTCTGTTGCCATACTGGACTCATCTCCACCTTTCTCACACATTCATCCATAACAATATATCTCCAACTTTTTCAGTGACATAATCTAACAGTTTCTTGAAAACTAAACAAGAGGAGTGAACAAGGTGGACTTTACTTGATTGACACTGGGCGGTATTTTGGCGATAGAAAGGATGTGTTGAAGCTTCTTGCACGAGAAGTTGCTTACTCCAATACACTTTGCAAGCCCCAGTCTCTTGCACTCCTCCATCTCTGACCAAACTGCTTCGTAATCAAATGGCATGAAATCATCTTCGTCAATGGGAAACTTGTATTTCCCCGGTTTTGAGCTAACCGGCCAATGAATCAGGTAAAGATCAAGATACTCCAGCTTCAGATTTCTACAAAAAAAAATAAAAGAACAAGATGTGTCACTAAGTCAAAGAGATTAATGTCATTATTAAGTCAATGAGAGACAAAGTCAATATTAATACCATATTCAAGATTTCACGATCTTGATTCTGGTCAAAGTCAATGTGTTTCTGGTCAAATAGTACATTAACTGAATAACAAGACTGCAATGAGTTTTAACTCTTACTTCAAACTCCGTTGAATAGCTGGTACAACTAGGCCACTATGAGCATCGGCGCACCAAAGCTTCGAAGTGACGAAGAGTTCGGATCGAGATTGGACTAAACCGAGAGAAACCGCTTCCTCCAGAGCTTCACCGAGAGGCTCCTCTGTCAGATACCGTGGAGACGTGTCGAAGTGGCGATAACCGAGCTTGATGGCATCTAGTA
>KE155703.1:36151-49571 GCA_000411075.1 Sisymbrium irio | reverse complement strand
ACGCCACGTGGTGGTCCGCAATTGGTTCGGTTTTTTTTTTTAAATATTAAATAATTAGCATTATGAACCCCAAGAGGGGGTTCACTAATGCAGATGCTCTTAGGCTTGTTATGATTTAATCAATGATTGAGCTTTATAGCATCCAGTATCGTATTTTGTTCCATATTTTGTTGTGAGTTCGTCCTAATCTCTCCCAATTGAAGCGTCGACCTTGCCACTCGTTCTCGACGTCGGTGGAGCTTTAGCTCGTCAGCTTCGCCTCTCCTCTCCTCTGCTCTCTCCTCCCACCTCTCTTCTTCTCCTCTTCGATTTTCATGCTTCGATTCTCAGCAAAAAGAGCCTTACCGTCAAAGAAAACTGGCTATCTGCACCTTTCCCTGCCAATCCGGCCATGATTGCCTTGGGAGGAGACGTCCTCTTCTCTAATCGGCAGTGCTGTCTCTTCCTCCATCAACGTAGTCATGCTACAGCACACTAGTGTATCTCCTAAACTTCCAGATCTGATTTTCGAAAAAGGTTGATGCGGTGCTAGGCCAGCCTTTCTTCAAGTCCAAGCCCCGCTTTCCATCAGTTAAACAGAGGTTACTGTTCAACCTTCTCATTAGGGAACTCTGAAGAAGGGACATGTGCTTTATGTTGTAGAAGAAACGATGCTTGTGACATTTTCATCAATTGGTCATTGCTTGGGATTCTCCCTTCTGTCAAGCCAATCGACGAAGCTTGAGTGGGTACCATGTGACTCGTTGAACCCCCGGTCTCACCAGAACCACCATCTCATGCTAAAGCATCCATCACATACCCTCTTCCCGAAGGTTCCTCCATCAATCCTTGTTGCTTCTATTTGGTTTAGCGGAGAGTTTTTCATCGGCAGAACCGCCATCCTCACTCAAAGATGTTCCATCAACATCAGATTTGTTCTCATTCCCCGACTGTGCCACATGTTGGACTGTTCCTATGAGTGTTCCCACAGAAACCTTCTGCCCAACCGTCGTTTCCTTCTACTGCACTACCACAGACCGCCGCCGTTCTTATGTCCTCACGGATTGATCTGACTTGGTCAAACTCACTTTGGAAAAGGGACATGATTTGACTATACACTTATATAATGGGCTTTTAAACCTATTAGGCCATCTTTATCCCAGCAACTCACAATAAGTTGCTTATTTAATAAATTTTTTTATTTTTTTATTTTTTTAATAAAAAAAATTGAATTAATCATGGATCACCACATAAATGTGGGTCCCACGAAACAGCACAACTACGGTTGCTTAATTAGGCATTTCAAGCAACTCAAATTTGTTTTTGGTGGGTCCAACCCCACATTTTTCTCCAAAAAATCCCCTAAACAACTAGGGATAATGTTGCTCCTATATCTCAAAAACCTTCTTCTCCTTAATCTAGCAAGAACAACCCGATGTTCAGACATTTCTGTACTACCACGATATCTACGTTCAACTAGTAAAAATTATATTGGAGAGGTAACTGACGATCTAATTTTAACTTTTTAATAATTCTCTGGCAACAATCTTCCTCTGCTCAACCTCGATTACCATGGTAACAATCCTCTTCTACTCAGTTTTGACCACTAATGATGGTGCATTAAGCCCGTTCTCTAGCCCATTTGTTGGAACATTTTAACGTCGACTTTGATGTTTTCGAATAACTATTTTCGGGTTATGGGTGAAATTTCTCCGTAATTTTTTTTCGCTACTGAGTATGTCTCACCTTTTTATCTTTTGTTTTATTGTATTACTTCTCTCCAATTGTGTAACCGTTGAGTATAACTCAGATTGTATTTACCTAAGTTCATTGGACTTTTAGTTATTTAATATAAATTGTTGTCAACAAAACATCCAGTATCGTCACTTCTCTTCAAACTTTCAACATCAATGGTGCCGGCGGTTCCCAAACCTAGAAGAAAATGTTCGCTCAGAGAAAATCGTTTGTCAATGGCCCAACAACCTATAAGACACGATGACTGATGCTGATGCTTAATCATATACTACTATTTTCTACTTGTAGGTCTATAGACTATTACCGATCAAATCTACAAATTATAATAAAATAGTATTCGACCTTTTACCAGAAAAAAGAGAGTATTCGAGCTTTTACCAAAAGAATTTTTTCTCCAGCTTTTACCAAAAAAGAGAGTATTCGACCAATGTATGGGACATCTAAGGTGGACGAGTGTACTGGAAAGTAGTAGTGTATACTGTGTATCGGGCAACTTTTGATAGTCATAACTTTATATATTTTTAAAAATATTATTGCTAAGAATCAGATGAACAAAGTATAAAACATTGTGTTATTTAGAATAAATGAAAATGGATCTTTTTCATTTGCAAAAAACAAAAAAGAAAAAAAGGATAATATTTTATCGAAAAAGTATTTAGTTGGTGTGCTAAGATGGATAAAGAAAACGTAGTGTTAGTTAAAAAACCAAAACGAGTGTATTAGGCAGGTAAGACGTAAGATAGCCATAATTTTATGTTCTTCGAAAAAGTATATAACTAGAGTGCTAAGATGAATTAAACTTATTTATTTAGACACACAATAGCAACCTCGAATTTATTTACCTTTTTGCAGATTGAAAAAAAAATCCATAGTTATTTTACATAATCAAGAAACAAGAAATGTTTATCACTCAGTGCAGTTAATTCTAATTGATCCATCTATTCTTTTAATGATCTAGTACAAGATATACCGTCACAATCACGCATTTAAATATTGATTATGATAATATATAAATTAGAAGTATAGAACTAATATATAACCATTCGCCGACGTGCTTTAGTCAATATTTAGTTATATACTTTGATTTTCAGTAACATGTCACGTGTGACCAATTACTACCGTGTGGAAAAAAATGAACCGAGTGTAGCACTATAACACACCGACGTCGTTTCATACCTGCCGCTTGCTGATTTTTCTCCAACTTCCCCAATTTATATCTTTCCTTCCCAAAGATATAAAATCTTTCCAAGAAAATGAAATTTTTGCAACTGTTAACGATTCTGAGCCTCCTCCTCATAGTGAATCCAGTCTCAGCCAAATTCTACACCAACGTTTCTTCCATACCACCGTTACAACTCCTAAACGCCACACGAAACGCGTGGGAAACGTTCGAGAAACTCGCCGGTTGTCACGTCGGAGACAAAGTCAACGGCCTCTCTAAACTCAAACAATACTTCCATCGTTTCGGTTACATCTCCACAGCCGTCAACAACTTCACCGACGACTTCGACGACGTACTCAAATCAGCTATCAACACTTACCAAAAGAACTTCAACCTCAAAGTCACCGGCAAACTCGACGCGTCAACTCTCCGGCAGATCGTTAAACCAAGATGCGGTAATCCAGACATGATCGACGGTACGTCGGAGATGAACGCCGGCAAGAAGTTCCGTACGGTGGAACGTTACTCTTTCTTCCCCGGGAAGCCACAGTGGCCGAAACGTAAACAAGATTTTACCTACGCGTTCGTGCCTCAGAACAACCTCACCGACGACGTGAAACAAGTGTTCGCACGTGCGTTCACGCGTTGGTCGGATGTTACTCCGTTGAACTTCACGCGCTCTGAGTCTCTTCTTGGGGCTGATATAGTGATCGGTTTTTTCGTCGGTGAACATGGAGATGGAGAGCCGTTTGATGGACCTATGGGAACACTAGCACACGCGTCGTCTCCACCAACGGGGATGTTTCATCTTGACGGGGAAGAAGATTGGTTAGTCTCGGGAGAAGAAATGACACGTGGGATATTGCCGGTGACGTCAGTGGTGGATCTTGAATCGGTTGCTGTGCATGAGATAGGACATCTTCTTGGGTTAGGTCACTCGTCGGTGGAAGAAGCTATTATGTATCCGGCGATATCTGGTGGAGATCGGAAAGTAGAGTTGGCTAAGGATGATATTGAAGGGATACAGCATTTGTATAGAGCCGGTGGTTCTAGCCGTCGGAGTGAAAGTAACGGTGGAGCTGAGTTGAGAGGGATGTTGATTAGCCTATCATCGATTGTCACGTGTATATTTTTAATTTGTTCCTAGAATTACGACCGAGATCTGACTCTTATTCTCTCCCATTATTTATTTCCTAATTTTGAGGTCAATAATCGATTTCATCACCTCCAAAAGTAAATATTCTGTTCGATCGGGACAGGTGAGCTTAAAACGGAACTGAACCGGATTTAACCGGGCCAAAATCTTTAAGATACCGGATTGTGCCGTCTTCTCAATCTACTGTTTTTTTTTCTTAGAGTATGATTATCGGGACATTTTAAAAGAGTTCTTGACTTTTTTATTTATTTAAAATAAATCAAAATTAAGTTATCCATTTAAAATAAATCAAAATTAATTGATAATTTCGCAACCTATTCTTATTTTAAACATTTAAAATATTGGTTTTAGTTTGCACGTGTTTATTTCTAATTGGATAGAGGTGTTTCTTTCTCTTCATTTACCTTTTTCCCCTCTCTTTCCATCTAAATTGTTGTTCTAAAAGAGATTTACAATTCTATTCTCTGCAATTTTATGCTCTGCACTTCTATATGCTATAATTTTATGCTTTACACTTTCATGTTCTGCAATTTTATACTCTGCAGTTTATGAAATTTTTTTCCGTGTTTTAGATAAAAGAAGAAAACCGATTAGACGTTTTCTTAGTTTAAGAATTCATAATGGGGTTCACCATTGGAGAAGGAAAAATTAAAGTCTTATAATACAGTTTCTTTAACTAAATTTATTGGTTAAAAATTAGTTTAAAACTCCACCAAAGGTTTCTGCAATAATAATGCTCTTAGATTCTTCTGTTTGCTTTCTTCCTCCTGAATATGTCTGTGTTTCTTCGATACATTTCTGATGTATGTTCTCTGTCTTTTGAACTTCTACTAATTACACTTTCACATAGTCGAAATCATTGGTTAGTATTTGAGTAGAAACAAAATGATTAGTTTCTAATGATCTAAGACCACCATTAACGCAGTTTCTTATGAAATCTTTTAGTGTAATTGGTAATTAAAAAAAAAATAGAACAAGAGAGATAAGGAACGTGTGTCTTACAGACACGTGTACAAATCTGATTTAAATATTTATTAAAAATCTCAATGAGTTTCCAGCATTGAACATGTCTAATTTATGACATCTCTCAATGATACACGTCTGGTACAACATGACGGTAAAAAATAAAATAGGAGCGGACTTCAAGAAGAAATAGGTAGAGATGATGTTAAAAGCTGGTCAGTTGCCAGTTGAGAGTGCATGTCCTCAAGCATTGATCTTCTCGCGAGTCTAGTGATATGATTTTAACTCTCAAGAGAGTGTATAAACTCTAAAGGCAGGATATGCTTTAGATTTAGGCATTGCCTTGTGTTCTGAGAATTATGTTATGTCAAGGTCTAATAAAAGGGGTCCAATTTGAGTGCATGTACAATTCTAAAATTCTGGACAAATCAGTTGTCAACAGTGAAATGAATCGACATGTAATTCAAATAAAGTGGAATGCATAGGAATCTACCAAAGTAAAAGTCATTATATATAAAATCCAACAGAGCATTGAGAGACATTATACATGTTTGTCAATTATAGAAAGAGTTATTTACATTTTGTGGTATTTTTTGATAAAGTAATATCATATAAGAATATTTTGTCCATGTGGGTGTACTTTGACATTTTTCCTTTTTTTTTTTCTTTTTTTTCCTAGCATTTCTATTATTCATTTTCGATTTAAAAGAAAATATTTTTTTTTTGTATAATAAACTAGATTTTTTTTTGATATCCATATTCATATATAAAAATGTATAGAAAAATATTATGGAAAACATATGATGGATATTCTTATACAAAAATTTATGAGCGAAATATTATGAATAATATATAATAAATGAGTACTTATTGTCTATCCATGTTAATATTAAACATTGGCTTCTTTATTGTTTAAGTAAGTAAAAATAAATGAGTTTTGGTGTGCACAAGAATGGATGATCCAAGACAACATATCGATCAGTGTCCACAAAATTCTGACCATATGGATAATCATTTGTGGTTGTTTTATATTTGTGTATTGTCATCAAAATAATTTATATCTACAAAGTTTTGTTCATATGTTATAAAATATATTAAAATAGATATGGACATCATGGATAGATGAACATGGATAGATATGTCTACACTATCAGGTTGTTCATGAGTGTTTCATTTGTATAATAAAAATGTATTTCAAATTATTCATAAAATATATGTCTATTTACCAAAGAAAACATGTTTAATATTAACATGGATAAACAATAAGTACTCATTCATTATATTTATATGTTATCCATAATATTTTGTCGATAAGTTTTTCATAAAACTATCAATCATCTTTTGTCCATACGTTTTTTATTTTTATATATAAAAATATATGAATATAGATATAAAAAAAAAGAAAACAATAATTATAGTTTATTATGCAAAAGGAAAAAAAAATTCATCTACTTTTTTAAATAGAAAATGAATAATGAAAAAATTAGAGAAAAAAAGAAGGAAAAAATATTGCATTTAATAATTTTTGGTAAGAAGGAAGAAAATGAAAGTAAACTTTAATCATAAAGTACTCTAATATGTAAGTTTGTTTCTTAAAGTACCATATAGTGTAAACATCTCTTAAAAGTAAAAAAAAAAAGGAAAAAAAGGAGATCAAAACAAAGATAATTACAATTACTTATACATTTTTCTCTACTTTTCTACTAAAGTTGCTATTGATACGTGGCGTTTTGTAGGACGGGCAACCACCCACTTAATGGTTAGCAGAAAACAGTCTTTTAGATTATAGGATCAAAATCAGAGCTGTACTTATTGGTAGAAACCTATGTAAGAGCAACAAAGTGTGATTTGAGAGGGAGGATTTTTTTCCTCAATGTGTGTGTCATTAACATACAGAGAGGGTGTTGCTATGTTCAGCATATGTGTTCTAACAAATGGTAAGAATACCATTTTTTTGAGGCATTACTCCAACCTCCAAACTACCTAGACAGTCTCGGTAATAAATTACCCCACTGCATGGGGGAGCTATCAAGAGGAGGGATCATTGCTTTTATGCAATTTGTGCATTTTAGCAAGTGGTAGGCATAGCATTTTTTGGAGGTTTTATCTTGCTCCTATTTTTCTAGACAGTCTTCACATTGTGTATATGGGGTAGGAGTTTGTCTATTTGTGTGGAACATATGATGTACGAAGGAATGTGCATAGTTTGTTGGGTTTTTTGAATGGAAGTTTTGAACTTGTGAGTATTTTACCGTACCGGAGCGTAAGAATATTGAAATTATCTGAGATCAATTTTTTTGAGATGTTTCATAAGAGTTTTCATTAAAAATTTATTATTTTGTAGGTTGCAGACTTTTACAATATTTGGTTTTGAATTTCTTAATAAAATTTTGATAATTGTTTTGTTTAGAATCCACATTAATGTTTTAAAATTTTGTTTAGAATTTTCATCAGGTTTTCTACAATTTATCGGAGTGTTTCAAACATATTTCAAATTTGTATGTTTTATGCTTACCGACCATTTGAAGCTAATATATAATCAAGTTAAGTTGTTACAACTTTATATGCTTCTTATAGTTTTCACATACATGTTCTTCAAATTTTTTCCATAAAAACTAATTCATATATAATAGTTACATGGTTTAAGTACACTGTTTCTTCACTATAACTAAATTTGTCATAAATGATTCAATTTCAATCCAGAATTTTGATTTTCACTTCCTTATACCAAAGGTACATATTAAGGATAATCATCAACGACATTTTCAGTAAGGTCTACAACATTTTCAGAAAGTTTTTTCTAAATATATTAAAAATGAAAGTTTGAATTTTAAGTTAGGATTTTAGTAATATCTTCCTAGATACATTAATAACTGAGACATAGAATGTATATTGGATATTGTAGTAACGTTTTTAGTAATTTCTCTAACATATTCAGTAAGTTCTCTAATATTTTCAGTAAAGTCGATAACATATTCCAGAATTCCTTCATAAGTTCATATTTTAGTAATATTTCAGTTAACGTTTTTAGTAAGTTCTCTAAGATTTTCATTAATGTTTACAACATATTCATGAAATCCTTCCTAAATTCATATTTTAGTAATGTTTCAGTTAAGTCTATAACAATTTTCCAATAAATCTTTCTCAAATACTAAAAAAGTGTACTTGTAAAACTCAACAACTAAGCCATAAACAATGTAATGAGTTTCAGTAAAATCTTTCTAAAAATTTAGAAAAACTTCATAAATTTATATTTGATCAATTTTGGAATGTCCCATTTTTAAAAGATCATATAACAACTAATATATAAGAAATATAAAAATATTTAGGAATGATTTACAAATATTTAGGAAAGGCTTCCTAAAAATATTTATGAAAAAAAAGATTTCACTAAAATAAGTTTTGGAAAAAAAATATTTTGAAAAAAAAATATTTTGAAATTTTTTTGTTGAAATTTTTTTTGAATTTTTTTAATTATTATTATTTGTTAAAAAAGTATTTGATGAAAATGTGAGAAAGAGGGTAAACTAGTATTTAAATTCATTTAATGAAAACATTTTGGTTATTCTTTCATTCTCAAAATATTTTTGTCATAAACACTCCAAAACATGTTATTTTAGTCATTATTTCTAGTATTTGAAAACTTTTGATTATGATGCCAGATTTAAAGTTTCTTTCTTTTCTTAAAAGTTAATTTTACAATTTTGTTTGAAACTAACTCATCCAACTTAGAAAATTATAAAGTCATCATAGTCACACTAATAAAATAAAGTTATAACGAAATGTGTATATAATAGTTATAACAACCAAGTCATCCCAACAAAATCACTATGAAAACTACTAAAGTAAAATAATTGAAACTTGATGAATGGTTCTCTATTATAAAAATGAAACACACAAAACTGTCAAGTATTCGTCTGATGTGGTTTTTATACTGCACATGTCATTTCATATAGTTTCGTTCATTACATCCTCAGTAAAATACACATGTGTTTATATGATTTTATAACTTTTTGTGTATAAATATGTGAAAAATCAACAAAAATTTTCATCATTTACTTTGTATATCCCCAATCGTTTATTTGATATACATTTTCTATTATTTATTTCAATCAAATCTAAAGTATAAATATCTTTATTTTCATTTATCTCAACTAAGTATACTAGTAATGACATCCGCACATCATTCCATGTTTCAGACTGAATCAAACAATATGTAAGATTAATGAATAAGTTTGTCTCTGCACTCAAAGAAGAAAAGAAACACTTGGAATAATCAACAATATCATTGCAACAAACACAATTTTTTTTGTTTGAACCTAACATTTTCTTTGCTTATGAATATGATAGGACTAATAAAATGGAAGTTATATAGATGATTTGATTTCTCTAGATCTCTTCTATGCCAATGTTGAAAGTTTGTGGTTTTTTTTTAATGAGTACTCAAACAAAATAGATTTAAAACATATGTTTATTAAAAAGTTTCAATTATATCATAGCTTTGTGAGAAAATAACTGTAAAAAACATTAAAAATGTAAGTGATCAAATAAATATTGAGCATAAAAAATATTCCTATCAAAAAAAATTTCAACAAGTATTTAAAATATTCAGATTGAGTCTAAACAAAGTGCGTGATTAATGAATACATTTTAACCTGAATTCAAAGATGAAGAAGTTGAAATAACCAACAATATCAGTGCCATAAAAGCGATTTTTTTGTTTAAACATAATATTTTGTTTTCTTATGAATATGATAAACTAAAGTTATATAGATGATTTTTCTTTATGTTTTTTTTTAATGAGTATTCAGACCAAATAGATTTATTAGAAATGTTCAAGAATAAATATAGTTTTGCTACAAAAAAGTGTTAAAAATATATAAAATATAAAATATTTAAATAAATATTATATTAGAACAAAATGCAACAAATATTTGTTCAAATGTATAGCATGTATATCATTATTTTCATTTATCTCAACAAAGTATATCTGTAACGACATTATCGCATTCTTCCACGTTTCGATTGAATCCAAACAATCTGCAGGATTAATGAAAAAAATTTCATTACAGAAAAAATCGAAACACTTTTAATAACCAAACATATCATTCAACGA
The DNA here is from genome assembly GCA_000411075.1 of Sisymbrium irio. Taxonomy (NCBI): domain Eukaryota; kingdom Viridiplantae; phylum Streptophyta; class Magnoliopsida; order Brassicales; family Brassicaceae; genus Sisymbrium; species Sisymbrium irio. The sequence goes on along the minus strand of KE155703.1, from coordinate 39,440 downwards.
ACATAACTTTTTTGTTTGGTTATGAATAGATTAAACTAATGTAAGTTATATAAATAATTTCTCTTATAAGCCAACTTTGAGTTTCCCTGAGTTTTGTTTTTATGAGTATTATGACCAAATAGATTTTAAACATAGGTTTATTAGAAAAATGGGAAAATTTCCAAAATATACCCAAACTTTTTCGTTTTGACCAAATAATACATGAACTATGTACCTAGCCAATAAATACATGAACATTTGTTGACTTTCCAAAAAATACACGGATTTGTTGTTGACTTAACCAAAACAACACACAGACTCTGTTAGAAAAGTTAACAATATATTTTTTGGCTAATATTTTGGCAAGTCAACCAAAGTTCAGGTATTTATCGGCCAATTATGTAATTCATGTATTATTTGGCCAAAGCAAAAAAGTTTGGATATTTCTTAGCATTTTTATTTGATTTTGAAATAGAAAGGTATATATTGCTCTATTTATATTATGATTAAATCCAAACTATTTATTGTTACATGAGTATTTTAAGAATTTTATACAATTAAAAAACGATGTATATTTAATATTTAACCCTTGTTATATTTCAACATCTACAGTTCAGAAATATATTGTAGAAGAACAAAAAAATAGTTTATTGAAGAAAAAATATATCCAAAACTAAACTAAAAAAAATAGAGATCTTATCTTTGATCCAAAGCAATTAATTTCTATTAATTACATTTGGATCATATATTGTCATATTTTAGAAAAAAATCATAATATTATCATATTTTAGATTTAAATGTTGAATAATTTGATTAATCATTTTTATTCAGCTTACCCAAAAAAAAATAATTCTCAAAATCATTTGGTCATAGAAAAAATATAAAATACTTTTATAAGAAGAAAAGAAGGCAAATCCTAAAAAAGAAACAACATACTATTTTCTAATATTTTTATATAGGGTCATTAATGAAAAGTAATAAAAGAAGGATTCATATATGCCACTCACTAAAACTTATTATACTGAAAATATATATTATATAGAAAACTAAAATGATTTTGGAAAGTAATTTTGATATTTTATGGCTATATTTGGAAAATAGTAACAACACAATTTATATTACGTTTTATTCTATTATTCTATAATCACTTAATTTTTGTGTAATGTTATGAGTCTTATTACTATCTAATTTGCATATTCATTTTTATGATAGAATTATATATTTTATTAGTATAACTTATAATATAAAACTGGCAAAAAAATCTAAATTTTTTTGTTTTGGCCAAATAACACATGAACTACATAACTGGCCGATAAATACCTGAACTTTGGTTGTCTTTCCAAAAAATACATGAAATTTTTGTTGACTTAACCGAAAAACACAACATTAACTTGTCTAATAGAGTCATTTAACGGTGTGTTGTTTTGGCTAAGTCAACAACAAGTCCGTATATTTTTTGGAAAGTCAACCAATGTTTATATATATATTGCCTAAATACGTAGTTCATGTATTATTTGGTCAAAACGAAAAAGTTTGGGTATTTTTTAGCAATTTTCTGGAAAAATTTAAGAAAAATATTGTAAAAAAACATTTAAAACTTGAAGTATTCAAATAATTATTAAGTATACATACTTAAAAAAAATTCATACTAGAAAAAAAATTCAACAAATAAGCATAAATATTGTTATTTTCATATGTTAATAAAGTTTAATGGTAATGATATCAGTGCATTATTCCATGTTTCACACTGAATCCAAACAATATGCAGGATTAATGAATAAATGTTTCCCTGTTCTCAAAGATGAAAAAGTTGGAATAACCAACAACATCATTGCAAAAAACATAACTTTTTTGTTTGAACCTATCATTTTTTTTTGCTTCTGAATTAGAAATAAATGCAAATTGTATAAATAGTTTCTTTTCTAAGCCAATTTTGAGTGTTTATGATTTTTTTTTTGAATGAATTGTAAGACCTAATAAACTATAGATTTATTAAAAAATTTCAAGAATAAAAGTAGTTTGTGAGAAAAAATTGTAATAATATTTTAAATTTTAATTATTCAAATAAATACTGAACATACATAATTAAAAAATATTCATATTAGAAAATAATTGCAACAAATATTTAAAACATTAAAATGTAGACCATATATATCATTATTTTATTTATCCCAACGAAGCATAAAAGTAACAACATCAGCACATCATTCCACGTTTCAGACTAAACCTAAACAATATGCAGGATTGATGAATATTTTTTTCCCTGCACCTAAAGATGAAACACTAGCAATAAGCAACAATATCATTGCAATAAACATGACTTTTTTTTTTTGTTTGAAACTAGCATTTTGTTTGTTTATGAATATGATAAAATCAAAACAAATGAAAGTTATATAGATGATTTTTCTTCTAAGCCAATATTGAGATTTTATGGTTTTTTTTAATATGATTCAGACCAAATACATTTTAAACATAAGTTTATTAAAAAATTCAAGTATAAACATAGCTTTGTAAGAAAAAAATTGAAAAAAAAAATTAAAATTTGAAGTATTCAAATAAATATTGAGCATATATACTTCAAAAACTGTTTTTATTAGAAAACAATTGCAACAAAATATTTAAAATATCCAAATGCAGAACATATATATCATTATTTTCGTTTACTCCAAAGAAATATAATGGTAAGGGCATTGGTGCATTCTTCTATGTTTCAGACTGATTACAAAAAATATGCATGATTAATGGAACAAACGTAACTCTTTTGTTTGAACCTAGCAATTTTTTTGCGCTGAATATACTAAAACTAAAAAAAATTAAGTTATATAAATGATTTCGCTTCTAAGCCATCATGTTAGGATTTTATGATTTTTTAATGAATATTAAGACCAAATAAATTTAAAACATATGTTTGTTAGAAAAGTTTAAGAATAAATTTAGCTTTGTGATAAATAAAATTGTAAAAAGCATTTAAAATTTGAAGTATTAAAATAAATATTTAGCATATATACTTAAATATTATTTCTATTAGATAAATTTAGAGCATATTTTTGTAGATACATTTTATTTATAAGATTTATTTTATATTTTTCATGTGTGTTGTTTAAGGAAAAATATTTAATTTTTTTTAGTTTTGTATATATTGTTTTCCATATCTACCAAGTGTTTGTGATATTGTTTCAGTTATATGTTTGTGTCCATAAAACCCCCACCATCTTTATTTATCCATATGGAAATATCTAATACTATTAAAGGAGGATACATTTTTGAAACAAACCTTTATTTCATGTGTGATTTACAAGAAATGCCATTG
>KE155703.1:12343-28047 GCA_000411075.1 Sisymbrium irio | reverse complement strand
GTACAGCGGCTCGTCTCCAGTGGTTCAGAAACACGACCGAGCCGCTGCAACAAAGTTTACTTTTCTCTTGCGTGTGATCACAGCTCGGCACAGCGGTTTGTGCTGGAACGAGCCACTGCAGATCTTTTTTGCCCTTTTTTATATTTTTGTTGACCCAAGTGTATTTGGGTTGACACGGTTCAGTTATAGGTTTTCTATAAATTGGTTTAAACCTAATCTTGAGGATAATTTTTGATCTTTTGTATAAACCTAAAACCCTTTGGCTATTTTACTTTAATCTAAGCCAAGTTTCTCTTTGATCTTGGTTAATATTTGTTCTTCTTTTGTTTAATATTTCTAATCATTTGATTATGCATCTATCCAACATGGGTTTGTGTGTTTTCCCCATGATTAGTTAGTAGTTCTTCATTAGGTTTTATGGTTAAATAAATTTAGGATGATTAAAGAGATGATTGGGTGTGTTTAATTCTTGTTTAAGCTGTTCCTATCTATTTGAATTGTTCTTTTTTTGAATCTAATGTTAAATTATACTCAAAAGAAAATAACATTTTTACATCGAGTGCATCATTTTTTCACTGTTTCTTTGGTAATATTAAAACATCTCTGTTTCAGAGCAATATATCATCTTGTGTCCAACCATAACTCCATTGTTTCTTCATAAAGCCCTTTGTCTTGTGGCCGCATTGTGGAGATTCTGTTTCAAACTTGCCTGTCTATGAAGTGAATCACATTTGCAGAGTTTCTCGGTGTTTCACCATGTCGTCTCCCGTTTCTCTCCCTCCAGATCGTGTGGACTGCAGTTTGAAACGTGTATTGGACCAAGAAATTGTAGGTCTTTGGTTCATCAGATTCTTTGAGTATCTCCATTATCTGATTCCGTTGAAGCGTGAAGCTTGAGGCGCGGAGCTTCTGCAGCAGACGTTTCCATATCTCTTCTGTGAAAGAGCATTGAAAATAGAGATGGTCTCTTTTTTCAATAGGATCACAACATAGAGAGCAAGATGTGTCAGCATTAGCATTCAACTTAACCATCCGATCACCCGTAGAGAGTCTGTTATGAATTGCTAGCCATGAGAGAACTGAGTATTTGGGGGTGGCGTATGAGAACCAAATCCCCTTATACCAATGAACTTGTGGACTTGCTATACGTGTGAGACACCACGTTTCTTTTGAACTGAAATTTCCAGTGAATTTATCCCCTCTTTTCCTCCATAATCTCTTGTTTGTTTGTGTTGTTAAACCTCTGCATTAGAGTTTCTGGACTTCCTCTTCGATCAAGTTCAGAGAGTCATCCCGGTGCCTTCTCCTTCTATGAGTTCGGACAACCGTTTCTACTGTGGAATAGAGGTTGATTCCCATTCTGAGACAGCCACTAACTCCCGTGGTGTCAATGAGCCTGCCCATTGGAGACCACATATCGTACCAGAATGATGTAGTTTCCCCAATCTGTACTTCTACTTTCGAAAGCGTTGCAGCCAACTCTCTGTACTTTAGAAGCTTCCTCCACATCCATGATCCACTTGAACACTAGTCGATTAACTGACCATAGTGACCCCTTCGTGATGAGATATCATTGGACCCATTGTACCCATAAAGAAGAATTAGCAGAGATTATTCTCCATAAAAGCTTCAGACAACTTACATTGTTTGCTTCTGTTATTGACTTTAAGCCCAAGCCCCCCTCTTCTTAGGCTTACACACATCTGTCCGAGAGATCTTGGCTTTCTTGGGATTTGGTTCTTGTCCCGACCACAGAAAAGCACTGCAAAGCTTATCGATCTCCATAATACAAGCCTTTGGTAGACGAAAAGCAGAGATCCAGAAGTTAGTAAGACTGTGGATGACTGATCCAATGAGCTGGAATCTTCCCACAAAAGACAGAGATCGGGCTGTCTAGTTGTTAATTCACGATCTGACCTTTTCCAGCAGCGGAGTGTAGTCATGCAGTGTCATCCTCTTTGTCAGGAGAGGTAAGCCTATATATCTCATTGGTAAGGCTCCAATGTCAAAGGGAAAGTGGCTAAGGATGTCTACTTTCTCTCTTTCCTGAACCCCCGCCATATACAGTGTTGATTTTTCCAAACTAAATTTCAACCCCGAGTGCTGAGCAAAATCTTTAAATACAGCAAGTATGCCTTCAACCGAGCTTTTCTTTTCATCCGCAAACACTAACAGGTCATCGGCGAAGCAAAGGTGAGTGAGTTTCAGGTCTCGGCAGTAGGGATGATATCCTATCTTCTGTTCTAAGGCAGCTTTATCCAACATTTTGGAGAGGACGTGCATACACATTACAAAGAGATATGGCGATAAAGAACATCCTTGGCGGAGGCCCCGAATACTATTAAAATATCCTGCTAACTCACCATTCACCTGTACTGAGAAAGAGGCCATGGTAATGCACTTTTCAATCCAGAGGATAAACTGATCTGGAAATCTCAATGCTCTGAAGATCGACATTGAGAACGGCAATTGAACGGTCAAAAGCTCTGGAGATGTCAATTTTGATAGCACATCTTGTAGAGACTGTACTTTTGTGATAGTTCTTAACCAACTCCAAAGCTAGCAAGACATTATCCATTAACAATCTGTCCTTGATGAACACTGATTGGTTTGGAGAGATGAACTTAGTAAGCATTCTCTTGAGACGATTAGCCAATAGCTTAGAAATGACTTTGTACATCACGTTGCAACATGAAATGTGTCTATAGTCTTTCATATGCTTTGCTTCCTCCTTCTTTGGAATCAAGGCCAGGATGGTTGAGTTGATGCATTTAGGCAGAAATCTTTTATCAAAAAAAAATTTGAGTAGCGATGACAAAGTCTTTGCCAACCACCGACCAAGAAGCCTTGTAGAATTCACATGTATAACCATCTGGTCCTAGGGACTTATTATTGGCCATTGAGAAGAGTACCTTTTTTTATTTCATCCTCAGTTACTTTGAGCGTGAGCAGGTCTCTATCTCTTTCCTCGCATTCGAATCTCAGAAGCTCCTGTAACTCCTCTTCAGTGAGATCCGCATAATCATTCATTTGATAAGTCAAGAAATAATGTAAATAATCAACTGCCTCATGTTTGATTTCGTCATGGGTTTCTGCAGTAGTGCCATCATCCCTCTGAATTTCTCTGATTGAGTTGCGCACTTCTCTAACCTTCACAGCTTGGTGGAAATGCTTATTATTCCCATCACCCACCTTTAACCAATGTAACTTTTCTCTTTGACTAAGAACCTTCTCTTCCACTTCTGCAAATATGGTCCACCTATTGTATGCTTTATTCTCTGCAACAAGAGCCATCGAAGTAGGGTTGGAGAGCGTGTTTTTCTGGCATTCACAGAGCTGTGTGTAGGCATCCTTCGTTTTCTTTTTGATGTCGCCAATCTGTTCTTTGATAAGTTGTCGGAGTAAGGGTTTCAGCTCTTTTAACTTCTTTGACAAACGATGTAATGCAAATGTAGAGTTGAATATTGGTTCTGTATTTCCCCAAAATTCCTCCAATTGTGGTATGAATCTAGGTAATTCTGCCACTGCATGTGTGAACTTAAAAGGTCTCCTCGGCCTTAATGGGTCAGCTTGTATTTTGATACGACATCTCAAATGATCAGAGCATCCACCTGATTCAAAAACGCAGTACTATTGGGGGTAAGTGTTCAGCCATGCTTCATTCATCAGTGTTCGATCCAGTTTCTTGCATATCAATCCATCGTCTCGTTTGTTACACCAAGTGTAACGTGGACCATGACCATTCATGTCCTGCAGGGAGCAATATTGGGCAACATTATGGAATTCTCTCATACCGGATGATATCAGAGAAGTATCAATATATCTCGAGTGTTCATCTGCTTCCAACACCTCATTAAAGTCTCCAAAAACTAGCCATGGCCTTTGTCTGATCATTGGAGAGTCTTGATGGTTTGTGATATCGTCCAATAGCTCTCCTCTCTCTTCAGAACTGTTCGATGCATACACAAAAGAGCAGAAGATTTCTTCTACCATCCCGTCCATTAAGATACAACAAGTGAGCAAGCTACTTTTAAAACAGGTAGTAACTCTCACTTTCGGGCTCCAAATGACCCAAATTCTTCCCAGACTATTATATTCATAGTTAGATAAAAAAGACCAATCACGAAAAGCAGAAGAAATAATATTGCTTGCCTTATTTTCTTTGACTCATATCTCCATCAAACCACCAAATTGCAGAGATCCTTTTTTTATCCAATCACGAACCACTGATTGTTTAGTAGACTTGTTGAAACCACGAATGTTCCAAAAAAAATCCGACATTACTTATTTCTCCGATTAGTTTGCTCGGTCAAAACACCAAGTCCAGTGTCCCTTGCCTTTTGAGCCATTGATTCTTGAAGAAACTTATGATTGTCTTTGGAGTTTCTTGGAAAAGATTGGCGCAGAAAAACTGTAGTTTCCATGTTTACTGTCTTATCAGCTTCCAGCTTTTTCATTTCAGGAGAAACCCTCTCTGCAGTCTCTGTGATTGCATGTTGCTCATCCAATGTATTCTGGTTCTGTTCTACAATTTCGCCTTCTTCCTCTAGGCTAAGAACAGAGAATCTGGATGGTGTTAAGATTGATATATGACTGTAGTCCATTTCTTTCTTCTTATCTTCTGGTGATCGTCCAATTTTTGTTGGAGATATCGTAGACCACTCCTCTTCGTCTTTGTCCTGCTCCGTATCATCATCTTTTTTATGTCGTCAGTTTCTTCCCTATCTTTCTCTGTATCATCATCCAGAGAGGCCAAGGACTCTTTATTTGTGCGGGAATTTCCTAATTCCTCAGTACCGTCCACCGCTGCTTCACTGTTCTGACTACTGGTTATGTTGAAAGGTTTTGACCGATTGCACTCTTCTACATTAGGCGGTTTTGGAATTAAACACGCTTTTGCCAAATGTCCCTATTTTTTTACAATTTGAACACTTAGAGGGTAACCACGGGTAAGAGTATTCAACCAAAGTTCTTCTCCTTTAAAGTTGAAGTTCATCTTTCGGGGTAACTCTTTTATGAGGTCAACTTTAACAAAGACCTTTGCCACCTTTAGATCCACGCACTGAGCTGTTTCAGGGTGTAATCTCTCTGGCACACCAATTGGACTAGAAACACAACTTAGTCCCTTCCAATAAAACATCTTCTTTGGAACATTACGCAGATGAACCCAAAGAGGAACTGATGTCACTTCTGGTTGTATATCTTCTTCAAAAGGAGTCCACTTAGTCAGAACCACTGGTATTGCTGCCAAGTTCCACATACCCCGTCGAAGCACATGGTTCCTTGTAGCCATATTACCGATTCTGAGCTTCATTGTTGTTGAATTTATTGCAAAAACATCAATCATCTGAGACTTGACATTAAGAGCCCAGATCTTATTCACGATAGCATGCACTTTTGCAATATGCGGAGCCGGTCCTAGGAATTTTCCAACTAAAAAATCTTCCCAAAGCGGTACAAGATCCACAAACACATCTTCTGGCACCTCCACTGTGCCTACACCATTCACCATCGTTACCTCCATATCATATTTAGTAAGATTTTTTTGTTTCTGCACTACAGTTGCCCCCACGAGTCTGCTTGAGTCATTGGAGAACGTGGAGAAGTCGGGTTTGATTGTTTAGTCTCCTCCTCCGGCATGGCGTTGTTGGCCAAAACCTCCAGGGGAGGCATTAGCGGAGCCGCGGGTGCCTTGTCAAAGTGGAGAACCCTTAGACCTATTCGCTTTCAAAATCAACTTCGTAGAGACAGAAAATGTTTGTGTCGATGCAAAAACTCCACATGATGTAATTGAACTGTTTAGTTACATGTTTGTCATTGTTGACATGAAAAAGAGATTCATGAGCAGTATGGACAGTTTCATTTTCATAGGATTGGAAGAAGTTATAGTGTCTAGTGTACAAAAAAAAAGGACAAGAAGAGTTATTTTTTCTTGGAATTTAGAGAAAAAATGGATATCGATCCCTTATCATCAATCATATCAAAGTCTGTAAAGAAAATATATTTCATTCCATGGGATGGTCTGTTAGAGTTATACAAAGAGATAATTACATATACAGTCACTTTTACACTCTAATATTACATCTACAGTCACATTCTACTACTCCATAATTCTTTCCCTTTCACTCACGATGGAAACCCCCATTATACCCCTTTCTAAACTTGCCTATATAAACTGACAAGTATCTGGTTTACTAAAGCTAGTTACAACATAACTAATTATCCTTACCATTCAATTTCACACGATTCGATGGACACTTTTAAAATCCTCTTGATTGGATTGTTATTTACCCGCTTCATCTCCAACCGTTCATCTAAACATAATCGTACATTTTTTTTATGTTCTAGATTTCTCATCTTCATATTTAGATAACTGAACCCACAATTAAGGGTTAAAGTGCTTTTCATTTTCTTTCTGCACAGCTGCTTCCAATGGCTGACCAATGTTTGGTTATCTCCGGCGAATGACAATGTTCAGACAACGGTAATTGGGATTTCTTCATAGACAAGCAACAGATGTCCTGCATTGTTCCGGTTAGAGGCGACATGACTTTGAACGAACTCCATCAGAATGTACTGCACGATGGTCATCCAATATCGCCGTGGTCATCCACAACCAATATTGTAAAACATCATTCACTTCTAATGAAAAACAGAAAACCCATAAGCCCTCCTTGTTTAAACATTAAACATACAAGTACACATACAGCTACCATATACTAAACACTAAATCAGTATGGACATCTAATATTAACATCGTCATCCATATCCAACCACCTTAAAACATCTTTCACTCATGCAAAACCAGAAAATCCATAAGCCGTCCTTATTTAAACATTAAACATACAACTACACATACAACTAACACATACTAAATACTTATGGTCATCCAATATTGCCGTGGTTATCAATATCCAAACACCTTAAAACATCATTTACTTCTGGGGAAAAACAGAAAACCCATAAACCCTTCTTTTTTAAACACTAAACATACAAGTACACATACAACTACCTAATACTAAACAATAAATCAGTATGGTCATCCAATATCGTCATGGTTATCCATATCCAAACACCTTACAACATCCTTGACTTCTGAAAAACCAGAAACCCCTACACATACAAGCACACATCCTTGTTTAACCACTACAAATACAAATACACATACAAGTATGCATCATTGTATGTGTACAAGTATAACCACTGGACACGGAAAACCATTACCCATATGGTCATCCAATCAAAAAAATCTACATCCATTCCCGTCTACTCAGACATGTGGTCATCCAAGATATCCACTCACAAATGTCCACATCTTACTATATACACAAACCCATACGAAATGTCCAACAAACAACAGAAACCAATTCATACATGCAAACCATCCTAATCATACAAGCCTACAACAACTAAAGTCTAAATCAAACATCCAAGTTACACACAAAGTTCCAAACATCATATCACGGGCCACGTTCCCCCAGATGCAAAAAACAATTGTTTGTTATCTTACAAATAAAGTGGCACAACCAAGTCCCGGTATATGTCCAACGCATACTGCTTCCTCAATTTGTCCACCAAATCATCCTTTAGCCCGTCCATTCCAGGTTTATGATCGCCAGTCGCATAGAGCTCACTAAATTTAACTGCCACCAGAACGCAATCACCCAATTTATCGTTTTCATACACGTCCTTCACTCTCGTCCACTTCAATGGCTTTAGATCACGACCTTGAAACACCTTTCCCGGGCAGAACTTCCTCAAAACATATGGAAGCATCTCCACCACCGGTTTCATGTACCCTACCACCAACACATTGTTCTTGTATGGGTTTGGGTCTAGCACATCAACTGACCACATTCCTAGGTTAATAGCCAAACCCACCCAGTGAGCATTATCCCATATCATTGGGGCGTAAATGGTGTCCACGTCAACACCCCACGTCTTCCCAGGTACTCGCACAAACTGGTTCATCTTTTCATCAAACCCCACCAGTTCCTTGTTATAAACTTTATTAAAAGCTCGATACTTCCCTTGTATATTACTCACTAACCACGGAGACGCAAAGGTAAAACGTTTCGACCTCATCATTTCCGCATACCGTTCCGCTAAAAAAATCCATTAAAACTTTCATATGCTGCAACGAATATCGCATCAGCTCACCAAAGCCAAACTTAACACCATTACTTCTTATTAAATTATGTTACTCACCAGGGTAGACACCCACTCCTTACTTTGTGCCAGAACAAGCAGGAATTTGTTGTCAAACTGGTCATCAAAGTGGATGACCAGTGAAAACCGTCCACACAACATATTTTTTCTTCGTGACGAGTTGTCTCGTTAGCAATGTGTGGCTGAGCTTACACGACACTGGACATCTAGGCAGGGGTATGTCAAATAACCTGCCAAAATAAGAACTCTTAATTCTCTCAAACTCAGGACTCCCTTGCAGCAGATCTCGCACAACCAACATAGTGTCTAGTTTTGAATAAACATTTAGCCTCTTGCTGGGGTATCTATCGGTCGCGAACAGTCTTGTTGATAAACGAGGGTCCCATTCGCCGTTTGGAACACCTTCTGCAATAAAAAGCGTATTCGATCGGTGAAAGATAAAACAGATCTACTGTAAAAAATGGTTTAAACGATGAAAACTTATTCAATTAGTAAACCCCTCAAAACTCAAAACGACAATTCGCAAATCGAGCCGGCGAAACTATCTCCATCCTAAGGAACCAAAATTGCCTTGTTGGTAACTGTGCCGTTTCTTTTTTTACTCTTTCTTTTTTGCTTTTACTTTCACAACTTGCACGGATTTTTTTTTATATCGAAGCAAAAATGTTAAATTCAAATTTTAAAAAATCAACTAAACCAGATAACCAAATGAGAAATTTATGGGGTAGTATCGATTTTGCACAATGAAAAAAGTTACTCTCCCGTAATAAATGATTTAAAACAAAAGACATAAGTGATTATGTGTGTAAATTACTTTATACAAAAATGGTAGGAAAGAATAAAAGAAAGACAATAATATACAGTGAAAGAGAATTCCCTTCAATACGTTGATATATATATCTCAATTATCGTTCTAACTATAAATAGTACTGATTTAACTAAGTTTTACAGTATTCTTTATGGGCTTTCTGATCTGTTTTGGGCCGCTACTAATTACAATGTTCATTTGAAAATTCAAAATTAGATTTAATAAACAAATTTGTGTCTGTTTGTCTCTTCTCCCTTGTCTTCGTGTTTCCAAATCTTTCTACAGTTCCAGTGCCTGTGGGGTTTTCCCCATGGAGCTTCCTCTCTCTCTGTCTCTCCTCCTCCTCCTACTCCTAGGGTTTCGGGGAGTACCACAATTCACGAGGCATGATCATCATTTTCCCCACTTGCAAGAGATTTCTCAAGCGAAGATCCCCATATTTTTGGAACGTAACTGAACTCTTTGGGAAACAAAAGTTCTTTCTTTTCTTGAGGCCATAACAAAATCTATCACTGTTTGGTAAAAATAATTTTCTGAGAAAAAATGCCTACTCAGACATCGAGACCGGAGAAGGAAGACGCCGGAGAAGATGAGCTCCGGCGGAATCCATATGAAGTTCTTGGCATCCCAAGCAACTCGACGGATCAGGAGATCAAAAGTTCTTATCGAAGAATGGCTCTCAGGTTATCATTTCTTGTCAACTTCTTGATTTCTTGAAATACTTTTTTTTTTGGGTCAAAATCTTGGTTTCTTGAAACTTTCTTGTCAAATTCTTGATTTCTTGAAATTTTCTAGTCAAATTCTTGATTTCTTTATAACTTCTTGGTTTCGTGAAAATGGATTCAAATTCTTGATTTCTTAACAATTTCTTGGTTTCGTGAGAATTTATTGTCAATCTTGACAATTTCTTGTCAAGATTTCTTGATTAAGATGTTTTTGCGGGACTTAATTTGGATTCCGAAGTAACACTTCCGCTTAGATTTATGTAAAAGTATTGCCTCTGTGTTAAGGTGGATTATCTGGTGGATCAAACCTCAGTATAATGTCTAGCTTTGTGATTTTTTTTTTTTGTGTGTTTGGTCTTAATTTTTTTATATATGTACTGAGGTTGAGTTAATCAGGTACCATCCTGATAAGAACCCAAATGATCCGGTTGCAGCGGATATGTTCAAGGAGGTTACTTTTGCCTACGATGTCTTGTCTGACCCAGAGAATCGGCGTCAATATGATACAACTGGTTGTGAGGTTAGACTCATACATGTCCTGAGTTTTAATACTTAATAGCCGTTAACTTTAATGGTAGATATGGGAGATGGTATCCATATTATGACACTATTCGCTAGTTTCTAGTACCATATAATGTGAAAACATAGTTCAAATTTTGTAAATTAGCAATGTATTGATACCGTTTATATTAGAGTTAGAACAATCATTCTAAACTTATGGCAGTTTCCAATTAACCTTACAGCACACCTAAGGCTATAGTTTCTAGTTTTTCAATGCCTATTGTCAACATTCAGTTAAAGATCTCATATCAAGCTCACCTGTGATGTTTATGTAGGCTGCTGGTCCGGAAAGTGAGGACATTGAGCTTGATCTTTCAAGCTTAGGAGCTGTTAACACTATATTCGCCGCCCTATTCAAGTGAGATCCGTAGATAGACTTGCTCCACTCTCTGTTCTTTACCTTTTATTTAGGAGATAATTTGCAACTCCAACTTTTTGTCCAACACAGTAAGCTTGGTGTGCAAATCAAAACAACAGTCTCAGCAAATTTGTTGGAGGAGGCGCTAAATGGTACGGTGACTACTTTGCCTCTTGCGGTTGGGCAAGTTGTCTCTAGGAAGGTACGCTAGTGATAGTGTTAGAAGGCTACGTTAATGTGGATTTTTCATCTCTGACCTATTTGTTTGCTTCTCTAACAGGTTGAAAAGCAATCGGCTCACTTTTATTCTGTTACATTAACCGAAGAAGAAGCTAAGGCTGGATTGATATGTAAAGTGCAGTCATCTGCTAAAAACAAATTCAAGGTTCATTTGCACAAATCTTTCCTTTAGTGCTCATCAAGCATCCCCTGGTTGTTTTTCATTATCTGTATTTGAACTTCTGTTTCCTTTTACTTTTCCAGTTGCTCTACTTTGATCATGAAGAGAACGGAGGACTGAGCCTGGCACTACAGGTATGGAGTTGTATTGTTCGGTTGCATTTTGACTAACTGACTGATAATGTCTCAAAATGTAATCATTTGTTTCTGTCTTGTGGCCCTTAAGTTTCTTCCAGTTTCTAAATTGTGCTTTGGTTTTGCATTCTGCAAAAGGAAGACAGCAAGAAAACAGGAAAGCTCGCAACTGCAGGATTGTATTTTTTTGGCTTCCCTGTCTATCGTTTCGATCCCAGGGTTAATTCAGTTAACTATCTTCTCTACCCTCTTTTAAGTTATACACCTTTCTTTACTTCTTTTTACCGCCATGTACTCAGTTTTTCTGCTCTTATGCTCACAGAGGGCTCTCTCAAGGGATCCAGAAACCGGATTTTTCAAAAGGCTAGATGCGTTCCAACCGTTTGAGATCACTGAACTGAAAGCTGGATCTCATGTCTTTGCTGTTTATGGTGCGTTTGTTTCATTCGCTTACGGTTTTTGAAGGAATCACTAGTCGTCTTTATTATAAAGTAATCTGACTTGGTGCCATCTCTATCTATAGGTGACAATTTCTTCAAAAGTGTGAGCTACACTCTAGAAATATTCTCATCTGCTCCATTCGCTAGCGAGAAAGAGAGTCTCCGGTCCACTGAAGCTCAAATAGTCACTAAAAGAAACGAGCTATTGAAGTTTGAATCTGAATATCACGAGGTCTTCGCACAGTTCACAGAGATGGCTAGTAAATGCGCAGGCGAAGTACAAGAAGTGAGAAATAGCTGAAGATATCATCCTTTTCTTCTAGTTTTTTGATACGTTAAGAACAAGTAACTGAGTTTTTTTGTTACGTTTGCAGATAGATGAGCTTCTCAAGAGGAGGAACGAGATATGTGCAGCATACACAATTTTCCCACCAACAGAGCAAAGTTCAAGCAAGAGCAAGAGCTGGAGTAAGGGAAAGAGCAAGAAGAAGAGCAGTCTTTTAATGGAAGCTAGAGAAGAAGGAGAAGTCACAATTAGGGAAGAGAATGGAGTGAAGAAGAAGAAATGGTATAATATTCAGCTGAGGCAAGACAAGAAAAAAACCTGAAAAGATTACTGAAATCTAAGTATTTTTACAGGCACATAGTTTTACTCTCCAAAAAATGATATACAATATGTTTCAGTGATTATCTTTAAGAACTGGTCTCTGGTTACGTACTTTGACATATTCATCATCTCTTTGTACGCTTTGGAGGATTCATATTCACATACTCGTCAGCTTCTTCTTCCTCGGAAGCTTTGCTGAACTCATATGTATCATGTTGACTGTCCTGCTGATTATTGCCGACATCTTCTTCCTCACCAGATCCTGGTCTACTAAATGCAGTTTGGTTTTTGCCATTGTTTTGTCTTTCGGTTTCTTCCTTCCAGATATGGACACCACATTCAACAATCTCGAATTGACTGCTGAATTCAAACACAACCTCTCTGCTAGTCACTTCTTCCAACAAGTATGAGGGAAACAGAAACAAATGTTTTCTTCGAATCCTAGGAATAGTGTAAACATTGATCGCTTCCTTACCTTTTCCTATATGGCGACACAATAGTTGTTCGAAATCTCTGGTTTGCTTGGTAGGGGAAATCACTACACAAACCTTGAAAATTGTGAGAGGCATGTTACTCATCGGACGTATGGTCAAAGAATTTCCTTTGGCTCGGTGTACAAACTCTGCAGGCACTTCTCTTCCAGGTAAGCAAGCCCAGCCTTGAACAAAATGTTGTGTTACAATTGCTTTCCGTGCTTCTTGGTCCAGTTGGAAGCAGTTCGTGTAATTAAGTTGCGTGTATGGAGAGTCATAAGGGCAAGTAACTCGCTCTACTGATTCACAATCTTCCCTAAGAGAATCTGGCAGTGATGCGAGGTTTCTGCAGCTGTTTAGATAATATTGTACCCGCTGGAGAGTTTCCTTGTAACATGGAATCCTCTGCACACCAACGTGGATTAACTGTAGATGCCTTACGCTTTGGGGAAGATTTTTAATGCCTTTATCTTTCCTTTGCTGGATACGGTGAGAACACGAAGACGAGACCAAAGCTTAATCGAGTCGGGCACTTGTTCTACCTCCTCGACTGAGACAGAGACCTGTGAGACGTTCCTAGAGATGTCTGGAAAGTTTCTCAATCTTTGACATCCTGTCATATCAACCGATTCAAGAGATGCCAAGTTCATGTGAGCTGGAATGACTTCTAGCTTTTTGCAAGCATGCATGTTCAGCGCTTTTAGCTTATGAAGATTAGGAAAAGAGGATGGAATCTCTACTAGACTCTCGCAATCATTTAGAGTCAATCTCTCGATATTTGTTGCATTTGAAAGATCTGGGAGTTCTTTCAAATGATAGGACATTGACAAATCCATCTTCTTGAGATTTGTAAGCGGCTGAAAGCAAAACCAAACAGCAGAGAGAAGACCATCAGAACATGAATAGAAACTAGACATTTATATATACATTCAAACTAAATCAAACCTGAGGTCCTTCCCAGAGCTTCTCGAGCTGGCTATTACGCATACGGAGTTCGACAAGATTTTCGAGATGAAATCTCATAGGGAGACTCTTTCTTGGGTATGCCTCCCAATGTAGTAACTTCAGACGAGGTGGAAACTCCAAGTCCTGAGGTATGTGCACTCTGTCATTTTCACCGTCTTTTCTTTTGTGGACACTGAGGAACTGAAGATTACGCATTCTTTTAAAAGCTCCCTCGCTTACTAAATGACAACATAAATTTTTTGACTGGTAATTTTTTTTTTGGAGTTCTTGAATCAGCATAGGTTCTTTCTTTTGTCAAAATAAAAAAAAAAATATTTGAAACACAATCCTACATTTAAAAACAAAATTTGATTTATATATATATATATATATATTTTATTTTTTTGACAACAAAAGCCCAAAATATATATATTTGATAAGTAAGATACAAAACTCCATCCCTTATACGAATTACCAACTAGAACTTGAATAAATCTAGAGAGGAAAACAAGAACAAACCAGTTCACGGAATGCTCTCCGGCAATATTGGAGACATGGGTCAAAGCTTGGATCCAACTCTCCACCTCGGTCTGTGTTTTTCCTTGGCAAGTCTTCTTGAAAGTCTTCCCAAACTCTCCCATCTGTTTCCTCACATCACATGGATTCACTTTGTAGAAAACCGTCATCACTATTTGTCCCGCAGATTCTTGACACTTCAAGATCTCCAGCAGCTCGTACAAACACGAACTTGAAGAAGCATAGTTCTCAGAGAGCACCACTATTGAGATTCTTGATTCTCTTATCGCTCTTATGAGTTCAGAACCGATCGGCTTGCTTCTCTCGATCCCTTCATCGTTGAACGTTATGATTCCATTGTATCGAAACTGCTTTTTTAAATGACTTAGAAATGTTACACGAACATCTGGTCCGTGGAAACTCGGGAAGACATTGTATCTCCAGCTCCGAGAAGAAGAAGAGGCCATGAGAGATCGAAAGTGTAACTAAAGATTTTGATGAGTGATGAAAATCACAAGAGAAAAAGAAAGTTACTTAAAGCTGTATCTATTAAGGAAAAGTCAGTAATCAGTATATTGATTATTGACGCAAACGCGTAATGAGAGGAGAAGCGTCAATGAAAAAAGGTTTCGTTTTTGTTTCAATTTAAGACTTTACACGTACGACTTTTAACTGTATGTCTTAACTTATTAACGAAACTTATTACATCTTAGAGCTTAATTGATTCACCTGCTACCACCCCTCAAATGCAATATTTACTGGTGATCGCAGTTATTGACGCTTTAAAATTATTATACAAAACATTTTCTACGTTCTGTATGGTTCATAACCACTCAAAATCAAAAGTTGCTTTCTACTAACATTTACAGTTGCGGATGGTTACGAGTGTATAATAAAAAAAATAGTTTATTTATAAAAATAATAAAAATTTATTTAAAATATAAAATAATTAGATTGACTACAATTTTTTTTTAAATTAAAAATTAAAATTTGAATGTTATAATAATGAAATTTATAAATAAATTTAACACTTTATAAATATGAACATATTTTTAAATCTTCATTCAAATTATAAAAAAATACACATATATTTGTATTAATAATTATAATAAATTAATAATTTTATAGTTTTTCTATCTATAATAACAATCTGAAGAATTGCCAATTAATTAATATAGTGGTTGTGTCTTTAGAATTCTTTATATTGCACCCCTTTGTTATAATTTTTTTTATACAAAATAGAACAGCTTTTGTTGAAAAGACACAACATTTTATAAAATTCTCTATATATATGTAACACAAATAGGTTGTTTCAAAAAATGTTCTCTAAAAGAAAACAAAGATTTTTCAGTTTTTATTATAAAAAAAAATTCTGGATAGAGAATCTGTTTGTCAAACATATAGTTTATCAATCGATCACAATAAAATTGATTTGTCTTATATGTTATTAATTCATCTAAAACTAATTCAAGAAAATCTATAGTTCCATTATTGTTCAATAATAAATGTATGATGTTGATAACATGATTTTTGTCTAGCAATCAATTACTAAACCCTAATCAAGTCAT
>KE155702.1:159792-171427 GCA_000411075.1 Sisymbrium irio | reverse complement strand
AAATTATATTACATAATATATATCATATACTATAGTTTTAAAATTAATGTTTTCTGTTGAATATATATTCAGTAAACATATGCTATTTTAATAGTAAATAAAGTAAGATCAATTAATATTAAATAATGTATGTTTAAAAAAATTAACATGTCATAAATAAATTGAAGTGGTATATCAAATCCATAAAAATAAATAAACAAAAACAAAAGTAATTATCGCAGAACGGAAAATTTTGAAGAACAAAACAGAGATATCAAAATAAAAAACCTAAAAGAACATGACTGTAAAAACGTTAATAAAATAAAATAGTATTTGAATGGATTAACACAATGTCATCTTAATATACAAAAACTAAAGTTTGATAGGAGAATAACAAGTATTTCATAACATACTATAAACATTACAAAAGTATGAAAACGTATGAGACGGTAAACTGGAAATCATAACGGGATTTAACGAAAATAAAATTAGAACGAGCATTCTGAAAATAAAAAAATATGTATAATTTCTTAACATAAATGATAGATCGAGATGAAATATATACTAAAATTTAAAAAATTAGATTACAAATATTAACTATTTATAATTTATTTATCTACTGACCCGCCCGTAGGACGGGTTAACCCCTAGTTCAACAATAAAGACAAACAAATAATTGTTACACAATAAAATTTGGAACTCTCACTTGAGGCCGAACAAGATTTGTGTATCAGCCATTCAAGTTGTAATGATAATGAGACAGGAAAAGACTTTTCAGAATGTATCACAAACCTAAACTGATTATGGGATTATCAACCAATATCAACAAGGGCTAATTAGCACAAATTCTGTATAAGGCTTCCACATATCAACAAAGCTTCGAAATTCGCGAAGGGGTAGCCTCTTCTTCCACGCATCAAGATCCGGTAAATCACTGATTATGTAATTGTGGCGGGATTTGAATTCGGTGATGGTTTTCACTTCATTGGCTGGGTCCTGGGATACCGTCGTCGTTTGAAGTTTTGTTGCGGTGAGACTGGTTTGTTGCTCGGTTTTGCGGTGGTTTTGGGTGGAGACTGAGGGTTGAATGACGAGGAGAAGGGATAAGGAAATGGTGTGGAATGTGAAATCGTGGTTGGAAAATTTGGAGTGATACAAGCTCCTTGGCCATGGCTGCTCCTTCAATAATGTGCACCACAATTTCAAACTTCAATCAGTTAATTCCGGTTTTTTTATTTTAATTTTTGGTTTCTAAAGGTAAAAAGATTTGGAGCAAAACAGTAAAGGCTTTGTACGAGGAAGACTATTTTTTTTTTTAACATCTGTGGGTTTTATTCATATTCATAAAAGATCGAAAGATACGATACAAACAGAAACCACCCCATAAAGATCTCAAAACTAAGCCGGCGAACATAAGTTTCCGGAGACAGGAGCCCCACACACGGGGAGACAAAGCCGGAAAGTAACACACTTCTGGAGGCAGAGATTACAACAAATACAAATAATCACAATACAACTTTCTAAAAGAAAAACTATAACCAACCGATAACCGAGCACAGTTATGAAGCCAATCCAGCCATCTAGGGATGAAAACACTTCAAACATTTGAACTGACACAAGGTCGATCCCTAAATCAAACAAAGAGGAAAACAGGGGCATACAACAATCCACTTACGACGAGGTATAAACATCATTCTTCAGGAAGATTGGACAGAAAAACAAGAGGAAAAAACGATTCTTTAACCCAAAAAGCTGATTGAAAAAACAATCATAACTGTAACTCTCCATAAAGCCGGGGACTTTAGAAGAGAAAGAACCGCTTCCAAAACAGACACAAGCATCCTTACCTATCCACGCCAAAGGACACCGTCCTGAATCCAGACCACACAAACATGATTTCAAGATAGGAACCGATAAAATATAGCCAAATAGGTGTCAAAAGAAAGAACAGACAGAGGGGTACCCTCTCACGGAAGCGATAATAAGAACCGCAAACCGGAGAGGGAGATCGAAGCTCTAACAGAAGAGAAAAAATGGCAGAGGGTGAAGGGAGACAAGGGTTGTATTAGTTGTTTGTACGAGGAAGACTATTATAGATGCATTTTCTATTTTTTTGATTAAATGGTAATAACAATGCTCTCTTATGAAAAAAAAAATTTCAAAACAAAAGAAAAAGGCTTCTTTACAAAAAAATTTCACATCTTCAGATTTCTAAAAGTCCGAATGCCACTCTTCTATCAGATCAATGCGGTGTTTTTTTTTTAAAGAAGAATGTCAAAAAAGAACGTCTAAGAAAAAAAATCAGAAGAAGAACGTAAAAAATGATGAAAACGGTTAAGGACTGTTTCTATTTTTTTTTTTACAAAATATTTAGGATGATACGAGAATATTTAGTAACCATAACTTCTAGATTTAAAGATATTCTCGCAGAATATATATTTTACAACCAATAGACATAAGTAAAATAGTAGAAGATGTATTCTATAAAGTGTGGATATATGTACTTCAAGTATAATATATATTCTGGAAGACGGTAGAATATAGAATAAGCACTAAAATGTGTAATCTACCAAAATAGTGAAATCACAAAAGATTGAGTAATGAGTATAAATTATAGTACACGTGGGCGTAGATTGATCACAATATGTAGAACTCGTATTTTATATAGTGTAGACTTAAACCAATTTATAGAATACATAGTCTAAAACGTCGTGGACGGTAGAATTTAAATTTTGGCCACGTATAATAGAAAATTATTTTTACTTATACCAATATTTTTCAATTCAAAAAAATATACATGTATTCTTCACATTGACTTTATCATTGTTCTTATTTTTCTTTATTTTTTAAATTGTTAAAACTATTTATAACAATTATTAGATATGGAAAATAGTAAATTAGGTAG
Organism: Sisymbrium irio; assembly: GCA_000411075.1. Lineage (NCBI taxonomy): Eukaryota > Viridiplantae > Streptophyta > Magnoliopsida > Brassicales > Brassicaceae > Sisymbrium > Sisymbrium irio. Next base: position 168,543 of record KE155702.1, on the reverse strand, counting down.
AAAAACAAAAAGAACTAGTAAGACAAAATCAGTACAAATGTGACCCATTTACACAATTCTCTCGTCAATACAAATGTGACTCTTTTACACAATTCTCCATTTATGTTCTTTTTTCTTTTTGGGTTTCAGATATATAGAGGAGAAGTTATCTCAATATTATTCCGAGGAATGTAAAACATAAGAAATTTTTTCTAAGGTAGAAAGTGGAGACAAAGAAGTCCAAACGGAGAAATCAGAGCCAATTTTTTTCTTTTGTTTTTTCATCTTCTTTTCAATATGTTTTTATACTATAATATTAATATTTTGATATGGTGGTTTAATGAAATCTAATATAATAAATATAAATCAATTTATTTTATATGGCTTTATATTATAATATTGATTTTTTGTATATGTTTTAATGAATTATAATATGATAAAAATCTAATATAATGAAATCAAATGAAATCAGTTTATCAAAAAAATATAATAAATATAAATATTGCAAAAATAATTATGAAATTAACTTACACAAATTATTAACACTGTAGATCTATCATATGCTAAAAATGAATTTTTATTTCTGAATCTATTAGAAACTAACTCGTAACAAATAATAAACAATATTAAAAGTAAAATGATGTCATATAAAAACTTGCTATATTAAATGTCAAGACGATAACATTACAAAAATACTGTCGAAATGCATAGACCTATTGTCACGGGCGTAGATAGGGCGCCACTAAATCCGCAATGATAGAATAATAACGATTCGAGTTATTTACTCCAACGGGTACTTATTGGATAAATACTATCATTGGAAGGTATTTTGTACACCTGGGTGTATTTGGGCCTTCGATCCAGTTTTTAATGAGCACAAATTACCCTTCCCTTGACTAATTACACAACCAAATGGACATGTGTTTGGTTACAGATCGTGAGTAATCTTAATCGTCAGAATTTTTTAAATCGTGTGGTTTTCAGTTTTTTTTTAAATTAGTCATCATCTTCATCTCTCTATCTCCTCTCATCCTATTTCTATCTGTACATGATCGAAACCCTAATGATTTTAACTTCGTCTCCTGAAATTACCTTTTTATGGTGTAACACTACACTAACTTCATCGATTGGTGTGGTAATAAAATTGATGATTTTTTTGACGAGATCTCATCCCGTGGTTCAGTTGCTCTTTATTTTGATACAATTGTTTCCTCAATAGATTTCTTAAAAACCAGAAGATCCAAAACGAAGAAAAATTGAAACTCTGATATCAAATTCATCTAATCCTATACAATCCCAATTGGATGAGAAAATGTTTGAATGAAGTATGGACAATAGACAATGGTGCACAGTGGACAGTCAATGGTGATAGTGTATGTTGATTAGGTTCGTATACACTAGGGAGAGAGAGGCTTATAAAGTGTCAGAGTTCTTAGAATCATAAAACAATCAATTAAAGATTTATGGGCAGATCCGAGTGGACGGCCACGAATGGACATGGCCCGACTGAGGAACTCGCAAAGATATGGTCGAATCGGAGACGGCGAGGGTGCTGTTTGAGAAATATCAGCCTCGTTTCAAGAAATTTGCTGACTTTCTTGCCGAGTAGGAGCGGATCAAGCCGGTTGTCTTTGATTTGAACCAAGCGGTGGGTATCTTGGACACGTATGAAGGTTCGCTGCGGAAGGGATAGTTGTTCCTGCTGACAAGGTCAAAGTTTTGGAGGATATCAAGGACGAGAAGGAAAACTACCTTGCTAATTTGGATGTTATCGATCTATCTGATTCCGAGTTTCAATTAACTCCACCGCACATGCCCGAGGAGCCTGTTCAGCGACCAGAGTCTCTGTTGCTTGAGCATCACAAAGGTTCTATCTTTCGAGGAGAGCATGGATCAAATGCTCGGATTGTTACTTCGGAAGGCCTTTCGGAACTTAGACAGCAAGAAGAAAGTGCTGGTGTTCCTTGTTAGGGGGATGAAGCGACCCTAGCGGACAAGTCGATCGAGGAGGGTGGTGTTGAGAAGGTGACCGAGCCTGTTGGTGACTCCTCGGTGCCTCATCAAGATGTTTAAATTTGTTGCCCAAAAAGATGTTACTTTCCCTTTTTTGTTTTGCTTTTCGACCGCGCTTTTACGGCGACTTTGTTATCACTCGAAAAACTTCTGTCATGAACCTTCGTTAATTTTTAAGGATTTTTGTGTTTGATATTCTTATCCTTTCGCCTGCTCGGAGTTTTTAATAGATATGACCTTGGAGGTTGGTTTTACTCTGTTCGTGCGACCAAAACAGTCGGGTCGGCTTTAAATATTTACTATAGGTGCGACTCAGAGTTGTCTTATCCTGTGCAAAGCAACTGCGACTAAGAGTCGGCTTTCGTTGCTCTTACGATCGTTGAGATCGGTTTAGGTATTATTCAGGAATGTGACTATTGGTGTCGACCTATCTCGTTTGACAAATTTTTATTTTAGAGAAATAGCTGGACTTCCGAGGAAGCTGCCTATGTACTCCGAGATGTCGGAAATCAAGCCAGATCGTAGTTCACATTAACGAGAACACAGTCTCGATGTATCTTTTTTTCATACGGTTTGTAACGAGTCGTTTATATCACTCGCTCTTTTTATTTAAATATTATATATAGTTATTATCCTGGCGACGATGGTGGTCGATGCTTCCCGATGGTACCTTTTGAGGCTCTTGGAGTTCCACGACTGCGGGACCGGGGTGTCGTCGGCGGTCAAGAGTTCGTAGATGTCTGGCTTCACTATTTTGGATATTATGTACGGTCCTTCCCATTTGGCTCCGAGTTTTCCGGCATTTTCCTCGCGAGTGTTCTCGTAAACCTCTCTTAGAACGAAGTCGCCTTCTCCAAGTCTTCTGTTTTTGACCTGCTTGTTGTAGTATTTTGAGGCGAGTTGGTGGTCGTTTTGCAGCCGCAGAAAAGCTTGGTCTCATATTTTTTTCACGAAATCGGCTGAGTTCTCTAAGGCCTTGTTGTTGAGGTTCTCGTCCTTGGTATATACGATGTGATGCAGACCGGGCACACCAACTTCTGCGAGGGATATTGCATCTAATCCGTGTGATAGAGAAAATGGAGTTTGGTTTGTTGCTCGAAGCGGGGTCGTTCGGTGAGACCAGAGAACTCTGTCTAACTCGTCTGCCCACCTGCCTTTCTTGTCTTCCAGTCGTTTCTTAATTCCGTCGATAATTGTTTTGTTGGTCGCCTGTGCTTGTCTGTTGCCCTGTGGGTATCGAGGTGTTGACTTTACTTAATCTGATATTCCATCGAGCGCAGAATCTTTCAAACATTTTTGAAGTGAATTGCGAGCCGTTGTCAGTGAAAATCTCGTGCGGGAGTCCGTGCCGGCAAATAATGATTTCCACACAAACTTCTGGACGTCTCGGTCGCGGATGTTAGCGTATGCCACTACTTCGACCCATTTGGTGAAGTAGTCAATCATGATGACTATGTATTTCTTCTGACGAGAGCTAGGTAGCGGTCCGATGATGTCCATGGCCCAGCTCATGATTGGGTAAGGTGTGACTGAGGTGGTTAAAAGTTCTGTTGGTGTGTGAATTTTCGGGGCGTGCTGCTGACATTTCTCACATTTCAAAGAGTATTCCTCGCAATCAGAGATCATTGTTGGCCAGAAGAATCATTGTCGCTTGATTTTAACTGCGAGCGCTCGTCCACCCTAATGGTTTCCTCCTGCTCCCTCATGTGTTTCTGTCATGACTTGCTGGGCTTCGGAAGTGTTAATGCAGTGCATGATGGTGTTGGCCATGCTTCTTCTATAGAGATTGCCGTCCATCAGAATATATCGGGCGTAGCGGGCGTGCAATCTGCGAGTGTCCCAGCGATTGTCCAGTATTTTGCCTTCTTCGATGTATAATTTGATATCCTCGCGCCAGTCTTTCTTGCCAAGGCCATTTGGTTTGATGATCATATCGTCGCTGGAAGCTTGATCATCTGAGGCGGCCGTGTCTAGCTGCTTGGAGAGGAAACGTTCTTGTCGCTCGTCGAGAGTCCTTCCTATACTTGGCTTTTTAGATTGTTGAATTTTTCTTAGGGTGGCCTGACCAGCTTGCCCGCGGGTGACCACTGTGCAGGTGTCCGTCTTTGATTTGATGCTTGGGAGATCGACGTCCAAGAGCATGGCCTGATTGGTTTTTTCCCTTTCGGGAAGAAAACGACGGCGTACTCCTGGGAACTCGACTTCGGGGGGAATTACGCACTCCATTCCGTATACCAAAACGAAGGGGTTTCCCTTGTGGCTTTTCTGAGCGTAATTCGATGTGACCAAAGCACGCCTTCGAGTTCGTCAGCCCATCACCCTTTATTTTCGTCTAATCTTTTCTTTAGCACGTCCAATATTGTTTCATTGGCCGCCTCTGATTGATCGTTGCCTTGTGGATACCTCGGAGTTGAAAAACTCAAACGTATTTTCCAGGTTTCGTAAAATGAGACGAAGCGATTCGAGATGAACTGTAAGCCATTGTCAGTTAAAATTTCGTATGGAACTCCATGTCTACATATGATGTTTTTCCATACAAAATGTTCTACATGTGCATCTTTTATGCTAGAATAGGAGTCTGTCTCGATCCATTTGGAGAAGTAATCCGTTAGGACGAGTAAGTACTGCTTTTTCTTGGACTTATGCATAGGTCCGATGATATCCATTTACCAACACATGAATGAGTATGGTGCAGATATCGATGAAAACATCTCGGTCGGTTGGCTGATTGTTGGAGCGTGACAGTGGCACTTCTCGCATTTCTCTGAGAAGTTTTCGCAGTCTTTGACCATTGTCGGCCGGAAAAATCCGTGCCTTTTGATCTTGATGGCGAGTGCCCTTCCTCCTGATTGGTTTCCACATGACCCGCTATGAACCTCTTGCATGATTTGTCGGGCTTGTTCCCTTTCGACACAGTTCATTAGGGGTCCGGAATGTCTCCACTAGAGGACATTTCCTTCCAAGAGGACGAAGCGTGCAGCTTGTGCTCTCAGTTTGCGTGCTCTCCTTCTGCGATATACAGCAGATTCTTTTCCATCCAACCCTTATCGCAACCGTATTCTCCTTCTTTGGGTTGTTGATCGCTGACGAGGGTTGGGGCTGCGTCTAATTCGTTTCGTCAATTGGATTTATTTGGGTTTCCCCCTCCAGATCCTCGGCGATGAGCGAAATTATATCGGGTGGACTGATACTTGGGTAGTCTATAAATTCCACCGAAATGATTCTGCTTTCGCCGGGAGTCGACGTGAGGCTAATGCTGCGAGCGCGTCGGCCAGTGCATTTTTGCCTCGAGGGATTCTCGTTAGTTCAAACTCCTTGAACTGTTTTGCGAGATCCTGGACCACCTTTAGGTAAACTTTCACTCTATCGTCTCTGGTTTCGTATTCTCCGCTGAATTGGCTTGCAACCAGCTGGGAGTCGCAAAAGGCGTGAATGAATTCCACCTTAATCCTGAGGGCAAGTCTTAGGCTAGCGATCATGGCTTCATAGTCTGCCTTGTTGTTGGATGCTGCGAAGTTGAGTAAGAATGATTGTTCCAGGATTTCTCCTGTTGGAGAGGTCAAACGGATTCATATCCCCGATCCTTTTTTGAAGATGATTCGTTGGCAAGGATCCAAGTGGTATTCTTTCTAATGTTCCTCATTGAGGGAGCTTGATCAGAAAATTTGCGAGAACTTGCGGCTTCGCACAGGTTCTTGATCGGTACTCGATGTTGTATTCACTTAGTTCGATAGCCCACTTTGCCAGACGTCCTGAAAAACTCGGGCTGTGTAAGATAGTTCTTAGTGGAAGCTTGGTAAGAACTACAATGGTATGCGACTGAAAGTAGGGTCTGAGCTTGCGTGCGGATGCTACTACCGAGAGTGCTAGCTTCTCCATTTGAGGATAGTGAGTCTCGGCATCGGTAAGAGTTTGGCTTACATAGAACACTAGTCTTTTCTCTCTTCTCTCTTCCCGAATCAGGACTCCGCTTACAGTAGTCGTGGAGACGGTTGTGTATAGAAAAAACGGCTCTCCTACGATCGGTTTTGCGAGTACGGGCGGACTGGCCAAATATGCTTTGAGCTGCTGAAAAGCTTCCTCGCATTTTTCGGTCCACTCGAACTTCTTGTTCCCTTATAACATGTCATAAAAAGGAAGGCATTTATCGGTTGATCGGGAGATGAACCTATTGAGGGCTGCTACTCGTCTCGTGAGTCTTTGGACCTCTCTTTTGGTCTTAGGGGAAGCAATATCGATCAAAGCATTGATCTGTTTTGGGTTCGCCTCTATGCCTCGGTGTGTCACCAAATATCCGAGAAATTTTCCAGAGGCGACCGCGGATGTGCACTTTGCGGGATTAAGTTTCATGTTGTGTTTGTTCAAACAGTCAAAACAGTCTGATAAGTGTTTTACGTGATCTTCCTCTTCTAGGGATTTTACGAGCATGTCGTCTATGTAGACTTCCATGGTCTTCCCTAGTTAATTGGCGAAAATCTTGTTAACCAGAAGTTGGTATGTTGCACCAGTGTTCTTTAGTCCGAAAGGTATTACTTTGTAGCAATACATTACGTGATCTGTGATTAACGCTGTCTTTTCGCGATCGTCGAGGTTCATCATGATTTGATTGTACCCGGAGAACGCATCCATGAATGAGAGAAGCTTATTAGCGGCTGTTTCCTCGACTAGTCTGTCGATGTGCGGGAGTGGGAAACTGTCCTTGCGGCACGCCTTGTTAAGGTCCGTGAAATCCACGCAAACTCGCCACTTTTCATTCTTCTTTTGGATGACAATCGGATTAGCTAACCAATCTGGGTATCGTACTTCGGTGATCGATCCAACCTTAAGGAGTCTTTCGACTTCCTCATTGATGGCTGTTTCCCTCTCTGTTCCCAACTTTTGTCTCTTATGTTTGATCGGTTTGAAGGTCGGGTCAACATTGAGCTCGTGGCAAGTGGTGTCTATATCGATCCCTGGCATGTCCTCTGCTGCCTCGATCCCTGGCATGTCCTCCGCTGCCCAAGCAAAGGTGTTAACGTTTTTTCTAAGGAGGGCGATAAGTTCTGACATAATCGGCTCCTTAAGGTTTCCTCCGATTTCAACGCATCTTTCTGGATGGGAATCGTCGATGAAAACCAAAATCACGGGCCCACAAGGCTGATCATCCTTTTTCTCCTATCGATCCTCCAATTTCAGTTTATGGAGAATTTTTGACAGTTCGACGCTTGTCTCGTGCGTTTCCCTCTTGGGGGATCCGACGTTTGCTTTGTGCCCGGGATCTTTCGGTTTCGCGTCTGTTACGGGATTCCAAAGTTTGTGTTCTGCAAAGAGACAGGTGCGAGAACGTTTCTGTTCTCCCCAAATCGTCGCAGTTCTTTGTAAAGTCGGGAACTTTAGACAGAGATGGTAAGTGAATGGGACGGCTCTTATGGCGTTGAGTAATGGTGTTCTCATTATGACGTTGTAAATCGTTGGGTAATCGACTACTGAAAACAGCATCGGGATGGTTCCTCCGGGCTGTCGTAACAGGAAGAAAAATTGTTAATTTCATCATTGAGATGCATCCGAAGAAGCTTGTCAATGGCTTAGGTTCATCTACCAGTTCGTATGAGTCGGTTTCCATCTTATCTAGGGTTTTTTTGCATATCACGTTTACCGTACTACTCGTATGGACAAGAACCCTAGATAAATCATGATCGGCAATCGTGAGCTGAATCACAAGTGGATCATCGTGGGGGTGGATGACTCTGTACGCATTTGATTTGTTAAAGACGAGGGTCTCCTCTATTTTGCTTTTTAAATTTGATCGGTCGATATCGGTTTCCGCTTGTCGCTGCAAAGCCTTTATCGATGATAGTATCACAGAAGAATGGCGATCCTCCCATGATTGTGTTTATGATTCTTTCGGAGGATTTTCTATGAGAAATTGGGAAAGTTTCCTTTCCAAAGTTAATCCAATCCTCGGAAGAATTAAGAATCGGTTGGGCTCCACTGAGCGGAGGATTCTTTGTTAGTTTCAGCATCTTTTTGTTTCTCGGAGTTAGAAATCTTTTGAGTCCCCTCCTTCTAGCGCCAAATTGTGGGAACCAAAATTCGCACAATGTATTCTGAGAAGGTAATTCCACAACTGGGTCCTGATAGTTCTGGAGTTGAGAAACTAATATAAAAAGATGACAACTAATATCGAAAAGACGGATTTTATTATCGATAAGTTTTCTCGTACAAAAGACGAAATAAGCAATATAAAGGAAAAGTCATAAATTGCCTCAAAACCCTAAGTACGAGAAGTATGCAAAAAGAGTTGTTGTCGAAAGCTTTACATCGATAACTATTTATATGGACAACTTTAAACCTAAACTAGTCAAATTTCCGATGTGGGAGCCTATATCTTCATTTTTCCACCGACTTTAAGGAATCTTCGAGAAACTTCCATCGGCTCGGCGTTGACTTCTTGGTTTAATGACTTCTTCGGTTTGACCTCCCGGTTTGATTTAAGTTAACGTTTTACCGTTTTCGATGGATAAAAACGTTATGATGTTTTCCGAAAAACGACGTGAAATTTTGTAAAACATCGGGAAATGAAGAAAACTCGGAATAGCTTCGGGAAATGAAGAAAGGACCGTCCGGCTCAGTAGAACGTCTTGAGGAAAGACCATGCTGAGCCGGTCACAATTAACTGTGGGCATCAGCTTGACTGAACCACTGGGCAAGGTATCATTCCGAGCTGATCACTCATCTCGACACCTTGCTCCGGCTCGGTCGCTTGTGTGAGGGAAGACG
>KE155702.1:121907-139091 GCA_000411075.1 Sisymbrium irio | reverse complement strand
GGTGTTTAGATTTAATTGCAGTAATATCATTTTTAAAGTTATATTTTATTTAGAGAATAAAATACTATTTTCACACACTAATAATAACACAAACTGTTCTTTATATTTAGTATAAACATAATTTTAAAAAAATATTTCCGTGCACCGACGCACGGATCAGAATCTAATTTCTTTTAATATATAGTAGATTGTTTTGGTTAAATTAACAATAAATATGCGTATTTTTAGAAAACCAATCAACGTTCAATATTTATTAACCAGTTATTATGTAATTCATGTGTTATTTTATGAAAACAATTGTTTTTGCAATTTTTCCTTTTTAAAACTGAGCGAAAGAACTGATGAAGTGGCACTCATACGTTGATTTTTCAATACCTGCACAACAGCTGGGGAAGAGAGAAGAAAACCGAAACGCAAGTGTAAGTGTAAGCACTTGATCGTTGCCTTCCTTAAGTTGATCCATTTCCCAAGGACGAATAATCTTTTTTTGTTTTTTTTTTTTTTGTTCTTTTCCTAGATTTGACTCTTCGAGTTTCCAACAAGCCAAAAACACCCCACTCTGAGCTCCTCGCCGGCGCCGATTAATCTTTTATATATGGCAACTGAAGCGGTGGAGGTTACTAGGGATACATCATTGTCAATGTCTGTTACGACAGCGTTTCCTGGTTTCAAGTTTTCTCCGACAGACATCGAGCTTATTTCTTATTACTTGAAACGAAAGGTGGATGGCTTGGAGAGGTCCGTTGAGATTATCGCTGAGGTTGATATTTACAACTTCGAGCCTTGGGACTTGCCTGGTTCGTTTTCCTCACTTTTAAACTCTCTTCTTGTTCTTTATTTTTTTGTAAAATTCTCCTCAGTTTCGGATTCATCTCACGTTAGTTTCTGCATGTTTTATGGAATCAGAAGAAGTTAGGGCTTTGAGGATGTCAAAGTTCAAGAATTATAATAAAACTTTCTTGTTTTCTTCTGAGATTGGAGTGCGAATTGGTTGAAACTTTGTTTGAAAAGTTTGGATTGGTATGAAGATGTGATTACTTGGCTGTCCCTTAAGTAGCTTGTGTAATATGTAATTGAGTTTAAATGCATCAAAGTATGTTTCTTTGAAAGTTTGCTTTGTTGTAATATGCAATTTAGTTTAAATGCATCGAAGTATGTGTTTTTTTTTTAAGTTTGCTTTAGTGTTCAAATGGAGAAGCCAAACCTTTTGATGTTTGTCCATGATTTGCTCCTACTTGTAGTTATACCTTTTGTGGGTTGAAAAGCTACCAAAACCGCTATTTGCATTTGTAAGTAAGTATTCACTTATTATTTGCATAGACAAGTTCAGGACTATGACAATTGAGTTACTGTTGGCTTTTTTGCTCAACGAAATCTTCTTGTCCATTGTCTGTGGAAAAAAGTTTATGTTTCTCTGTATTTTTATTCTTCTCTTCTTGGAAAGAAATTAATAAGTTTTTCGGGACCGCAGATAAATCAATTGTTAAATCTGACAACGAATGGTTCTTCTTCTGTGCTCGTGGTAAGAAGTATCCCCACGGTTCACAGAACAGAAGAGCAACCAAGTTGGGATACTGGAAAGCCACAGGCAAAGAACGTAACGTCAAGTCTGGTTCTGAAGTCATTGGAACAAAGAGGACGCTTGTGTTCCATATTGGTCGTGCTCCAAAAGGTGGCAGGACGGAATGGCTTATGCATGAGTATTGCATGATTGGTGTATCACTGGTAAAAACTATATTCTGATTTCTTGAATCTTTCTTTCGTAATACTACATTGGCTTATGTTTCTTGGGACATCTTATATAGGATACTCTGGTTATTTGCCGGCTTAGAAGGAATACAGAATTTCAAGGAGCTACGATTCAAAAGGCACCACCACAGCCAAGTTTATTACCTGACAAGCACGCAAACTCTCAGAACGAAACTGTTTCAGAAAGTATTCGTGGTTGGGAAAATATGGTTGATTTTTACTTATCTAGTGAATCAGGACATGACCTACTCAGTGAAATAGCAGAATCTTCACATTCTTCACAAAATCCACAGGTTTAATGCTCAAGTTCTTTCACTAAATTAATGATGTCTAGATTCTCTATTTGAGTCTCATGAGAGTTTTCGATGGTTCCAGAATCCTAGTGAAGAAGATTTCTATGCGGATATCTTGAGGGATGACATAGTGAAGCTAGATGATCCGACAGTCTCTGGTAATACACTGATCGATGTCCCGAGGCTTCAATCAGAGTTTACAACCACAAGAGTACTCCCTTTACCTAGCATGGTAGACAAGCAAATGCAATCACTTCTACAGAAACTGCCATTGCAGAATGACATTGGTGAAGAAAACAACATATCGATGTCAAATTGCTTTATTGGTATCTACTCGATTAAGTCCATAAATCGAGCACGGTGGGACGTCGTTGCTTGGGTGCTGGTTATGATAGCAGTGTTGGTGTTTTATCTAGTGTGATGCCAAAAGAAGATATTTTCTATGGATATGTATGGTGCTTGGTTCTGTCTTCAAATGGTGACAGAAGATCATGTCGTTGTTAGGCTTAGTTTACGTTACCATTAGATTATTATTATATATAGTCATATAGATATATAAATTTGTGTTGTAGCATATACGTGTAGTAAGTAAAGGAACTTGCGCGAGAGGTGAAATTCTGTTTCAGGTTAGATTTTCTATCTTTATAAATTCCTTGTCAACAAAATTTGGGTTTTCAGCTCGAGAAAGAGATGTGAAATAATATATCTTTCTCGATTCAATTTTCGCTGGTTTTATATTCTTTTTGGATTTTGATTGTCAAAGAGGACTACATTTTAATTTCTTTGTGACACTTAATAAATTTTTAATATATTATAAATTGAAACCAAAAAGAAATAGCTAGAGGATAGGAATTCGAATTCCAGCGGGAAATTAGTTTATATCTTGAGTAGTTGATATTTTTTAAGCTGATATCTATTTTTTTTTTTTTTTGCTTTTTATTTAATCTAATGGTTTTCTGCAAAAATTATTTGATTTAGTTTTTTGTAAGTTTTATTTTTTGACATGGTGAAAATGCAAATCAAACATGTAAAGTTTAGTGGACCAACAATATCCATTCGTACACCAACAACGTGATTGGTTGGACGTCTTCTTGGCTAAAGGTGCAATTTCCAGATTGTGAGTTCGATTATCTGCCCTTGCTGTAAACAACACTCTGTTGGAAATCTGTTAGTTTGGTCTTATTTTAATTGTTTTATGTGGTTCCTCTGGTATTAGTCAGATAGGATTCGAAAGTTGGATCAGGCAGTGTGGTAGTCAGTCTACTCTCTAGCACTCCAGTGCGGTTCTTCGATACCAATCGGATCAGCCGACATAATTTATCCCAAAAAAAAAACTAATTTATACTGTTAAAACATCATACATCTTACCTATTGTACCACATATATTTTATATTTTGGTAAAATAATAAATTTTAAATCATTTGAAGTTTTGTGATAGAAATTACAGAGAAACCATAGAAAAACAGAATAACTGAAAAATTATAACAAAACCAAGTTACAAAGGAAACAAAAATGGATAAACCCAACAGAAAGATGTCTATAATTGCATACCTGAAACATTTTCAAAGAAGATTCACCGATTCCAAACCCTTAAACCACACAGATTTTGTTGAAACACCAAACTAAATAATACCATTACACTTAATTTCTCTATGAGAAAACTTTAAATTCATCAAAGATGTTGATTCAGGATATTTTATGTCACAATATATAGCCTTTTAGGAAGATTTAAGATTTCTTATGCTGGAATCTATGCAGGTACCAGAACTTGGAATGAATTTCTAGCAGCAGATGACATGAGTGCGATACTTGCTGTGAAATTAAGGAAACATCTTGGTTATGGGATTTTGGTAGTTGTTTTTACGAGAATGGTTGTTATACTGACAATCTTATATAGTAGCGTTGGCAGAACAATTTTTACTTTTAGATGGTTGCCTAATGTTGATTGTGTATGCTCTGTATAAATGTCTTGTTGGACCTACATTTTTAATATGATTTTTAAAAAAGCATGATAAAACTGTCTAACATAGACACATAAAATATGAAATCGATTTTGAATTAACCATGTTTCTTTTTTATTAGTTCTTTAACGGCTCTCTAAAGTGAAGAATCTAGGTAGTGGAAATTGATTTCAAAATATTGGAAAGAAGAGGTAATTTGCTTTGATCCTTGCATGATGCTTGAGAATGAATTCATATTTTTTTTAGAATTGCGAAGCCATTTTAAAAAAAATATTGAATTTATGTGAAGTTATGAATGCTGGGAAATTTTACTAGGGTATTTATATATGTATGAATGTTGAACAATATTGTTAGGGTATGCTATTTACGTATATGTTTTGAATATTTTTGATGAGAATATTTAGGAAATATAGATATTATGGTTTGAATTAAAGTTCTTTTTGTATGATATACTTTTCATTGGTTTACAAGTTCATCAATCTTTTTACTTATTGGAAATTTTGTTAGTTTTTTTTTGAGGAATTCTAGTTTTGTTCATAGAATAATTATGATTACAGATCATTGCTAAAATGGTGAAAGAAGTTAGACATGTATCCATTTTTATGTTGTTTAGAATTTTGAGAGATTTCAGAAAATTTTATATTTATTAGTATTGATAGATTGTTACCGAGATTTGTGATGTTGATAATGCTATTTTTCATATTACATTTATTTTGATTTTGGTCAGAAATCACTAAATTAATTATCTATTTTCGGTTTTTAAAATAGGTGAAAAGTAAAAACTGATAACCGATGAAATAAGAAATTATATAATATCGCAATTACAAATTTTCCACGAGTTAACATAATCCAAGAGATGTCTTAGATATTCATACCGAATCTAATCTCTAATATTTGCTCAACTCTCTCCAGGACACGTCAGCACTTACAAGCTTGACACGTGTCTTTTATTTTTTTCCTACAATATTCTCGACAAAAAAAACTCACGCTTCTTCGTCTTCTCCTTTCGTCTCCGTTCTTTATCTCTAAAATCTAATACAAGCTTCCTTTATTCGTAAAATTGCTTTTCTTTCACCTTCCATACTATATTCTTTCTGTGATTCCCCGTAATTTTTCTCTGTATGGTCTTTGAGAAAAGAAAGATACTAGATTGAGGCACTTCATCTTCGATTCGTCGAGTAGAGTGAAGAGATTTCAGTTCTCAACGATCTTCTCTTGCCTTCTCCGCGTAAACAGAGATTAAACTTGAATTACCGTTTTCAATACTTCCACCTCTACGGCAGTCCTTATTTGCGGCTTCAATGGTAAGGTTGTACTAAACGAACTCATAATCAAACCTAGATTCGAGTGGTACCGTAACTTATGATAGTAAACTGATTAAATAATTAGTCGATATATTTCCTTCAGCTTCGATCTAAGACGTTCATAAGAATGGATTTAGAGAGAAAGCAAAGCATCTACAACGGGGCGCACCTCCCGATTCATCAACCGGCCAAAAAGGTCCAAGGGTAATCAATAGAATTACTTTTAATGTTTACGTATCCCTAGATTCAATCAGCCAAGGTGTTAGGTCATCACTTACGAGACATTCTGCCCTTCTATTAAACCTTTTCCACATTACGCAATAAAAGATCCCACTTTCATATCTTATATCTTCTGTTAATTGGACAGTAGATACATTCTTTAATTTCCTCTCTTTACCCACAGACACACTGCGCTACCTAGGGTAGAATGGTGTACCACACTTTATGAGTCCTCAACTCGAAGAACATTGCCATGTAGCGTAACGTTCTTCTCTTTGTATTATAATTGCTCCTCCCTTTGTTTTAGTGTCTACTGTATGGTATACACTAATATCAACTTGATTTGATTTTTGAATAATGACAGAAAAGGAACAACTTTCCTATGCCTGAGAGAGAAAATGTGTACTACCTCAGTCATTTGAAAACCTGGCGGACATCTATTTAAAATCTGGTACATATATTTGCTCAATCTTCATGTGATTTGGTCTCCTTAGTTTAGGGATATATTTATCTTATATGGATGAGTATCTGTTGATTGCGATAAGTTTTAATGCAGGGGATAGTCGTCAAGCATGTTCCAGTTTGCATGCAATTCAAGTACCTCAAATTGTTGCTCCTCAGATATGACATCAGCACAATGAATTCGTATAATTCGACTTCTACTTTTGGTATTACACTTTTCTTTATGGTTTTTAGGCTACCTTGCTTAATTAAAAATATTACATGTTTGCTGAGAAAGTGTTCCCTTTCTAGAAAATCGACATGGTTGGCCATGAGCTACAAGCATTAGAATTGTCTCACAAGCTCATGAGAATAAAGTAAAATCAAGCGACTCCCAAAGATCACCAGGTGTACCACCATGTGATGCTTCCTTTGAGAATTCGTTGGCAAGATACCAGAACATACCTTATAAATGCACTGTTCAATCAGACACAACTTTCTGCTGCTGGATTAATGCCCGTGGAAGGGAATACAGAGAAAGGTTATCTCTTAAGGACATAACATCTCAGAAATCCTCTTCAATCATGTTAATTGGCAGGTAGTGCCTCTAAGCTATTCATCTAAAATCTAGATTGATTTCGTGTGGGCAGAAATTCACAAAAAGGGCTGAAGCACCCTGCAGAAAAGATAAAAGCGTATGTATTTTTGTTTAGCAAAAAGTTCATGATAAAGTCATGGCATTCATAATCTTGGTGCAATATCAACTGTCTTTCTTTTTCTTTTCCTATTGGCTAAGCTGCCTATGTGAAATATGATCAATATTTTTGACAGAAATATTCTTGTCTCTGTAGAATCAACCTCAAGCCAGTCATCACCAAACCCTGGTAATTACAAACTTTAGACTTGTCACGTGACACTGTTACAAAGCTAGCCAGGAATAAAATCTGTTGCGTAATGTGACTTTTAGATTTGAAGGAAGCATATGTAGCTGATAGCGAGAGCAGTTCTATTTGTGCCCATAACTGGAGGATCAAGATTGCTGGCTGGTGATGTTCCTTATTTCTCTAAAAAACTTTTTAATGTAAGAATTTAATTCATTTTATTCTAATATCTTTGGCGTTTCAGCTATTGTAGCAACTTATACCATCCATCTTTTACTCTTCCTTGGCATTTTATCCTAACATGCACAAAAGCTTGAAAGGTTTGGAGATAATGACAGTGTAGGAGCAGAAGTGGTCTAGGTGTATTATGCACAAAGGATGCTCAGATATATCTAACTGATAGGTATACCTACAAGGTAAAATTAATTTGGCATGTCCAAGAAAAGATTCTTGACTGTTACGAGATTTTAATATAAATCACTGTTATGCCTATACTCTTAACTTTGTAGATTAAAAAGCTGGACCCTGTTACCAAACGTGTTGTTACTGCTGGAAAAATTTAATGAAGTCAATGTTCGAATCCAAATTATTTAGTTGTCAATGAAATCAATGTTTGAGTCCAAATTATTTAGTTGTCAGGGAGGCTTGGCAGATACAAACAATATTCTTATACAATACATAGATTTGAATAACGAAAAAATGCAGAGATTCTACTTGGAGTTAAAAGGCGTTCAATGTCAATGCCAAAGGCAAAATCCTTGAACCGTTGCCTCGGCTGATAAAAGATGGTCAAAGTGGATGCTGTTACATCTCGTGAGGGAAATTTAAATATCCAACTCTCATTACCAAATGGCTACCATTTCTCAAAGGTCCAATCTCTTCTTCACGTGCTATTTATATGTACAATTTCTGTATCTCTCAATCGTTTATACACACTGATCTTTGTGTACACGAAGCTTGCAGTAAGTTTGTCATTGACGTAGAGCCTGAAAATGCAGTCACGGTTGCCCATTTAAAAGCAAACCACATTCTTTTGTAGTTGTATGCTCATTTTGTAAACAAACTATATTTTTAGTCGTCTATTCAGTTTTATGTTTTCTGAATAGAATTTAATTGTAAGTGCATGTGTACTACTGCAAAGAAGACGAGGTTTGCTTGTACCAGTCTGTTTTGTTTGAGGTACTTTTTAAGGTAGAATGAGAATCATCTTCTTCTCCGGTGATTACATTCACCATTACACCTGAGCGTCATATTTAAAGCTTCAAGCTACTAACTGAATCACTTAATGATCATGATCCTGATATGATAAGATTTTAATGATTTCTTTTGCCGTTTATTTTTTATCAATACTAAAATATAGACGAAGCTGATCAAAGTAAAAAATCACTTTTCCAAATGTCGTGTTATTGGGGATATTCCTAAACATTGCTGGAATATGAATTTGGAAAGCTTTTTCTATCTTAACTTTCACGTCATTAAAACCGATTTTTTCAAGAATTCGCAAAGCATATAGCAATTCAAAATACAATGAAACATAAGGTTTGGAAAGAGATATTTGAACAAAGGTTTTGGATGCCAAAGTTTGAAAAATATCAACCTTGAAATATAAGATCCAAAATATTATGATACAGTAATAACTCTACAAACATGTAAAATTAATATAAATCAAAGAAATAAATATAAGAAATTTAAACAAAGACAAAAACTAAAACACCACAAATATAAAAATTATTTATAATTTAAATGATTACTAAAGAAATACTATCTGACACAATTGTTAAACTAAGTGGATATATATTATCTGTGTAATTTTAATTATAAAACCAAAACAGAACACATAAATTTAGACCCTTTACAAAACTAAAACAGAAAAAAAAATCTAAAAAACCTTTAAAAACCTTTAAAAAGACCTAAAAAACCTAAATATTTTGTTTTATATATTAAAACCAACACAATATGACAAAATAAATTAAATTAAAAATAATAAAACTATTCCGCACGTAATGCAGATATCACCTAGTGATTATAGTTTTTCAAGAATTTAGCCACATAGAGCAATTTAGAAAAATAACCAACTTGAAAAGAAACTAAGCAAACCACAAAGACACTAGTCACATGGGAAAATAACTAGCAGAGAGAAGTATCCTATCTTGATTCAGATTCAGATCCTAAAACCGAACTACTCCCCACCTGGGTGTCTTTTTTTATGTGAATCAAGTTGAAAGAACCAAATTATTACCATAACAAAATTGAAACCACAACATCCATTAAAACCAAGTTTTGAACTTTATACTTCGACGAAAAGTTTAAACCGAGAAACAAAACCAAGTAAACACCACAACAGACAATGCTCTGAACATTACTTGTAGGGCCAACCCTGGGCTAATGCCCATAAAGTTAAACTTTTAGATGCTATAATTTTAAAAATATTGTAGAGCAGAAAACTATATTAAATCCTTTTTTCGGTAAAGCACCGGGAGCATAGCTCCCAATTTATCAACTAAAAAAATTAGAATTGAACTTGTCGAACACTAATGTGCCAATAACATCTCTGAAAATAGAGTCTACATCCAAAGGAACACTACTGAAAGTATGAAGACCTAACGATAACAAGAATGCATAGTTCGCTAAGCCGCCAGCTAGACGATTAGCCTCTCTATACATATGAGAAACACGGACACTCCAGTCCCTTGATAAGAAGTTGTGGCAAAAACGTACCAGGAAGGACAGAGGATGAGAATCTCGAATCCCAGTCTGCAAAAATCTCACCACCATTTCTGAGTCGAGTTCCAACTCCAATCTCATAATCTTATGCTCCCAAGCAATGAATAGGTCGAAATAGATGCCCCAAACCTCTGCCACTGTTGCCGAACACCTCCCAATATTTAAGGCAAAGCCTCGATACCGTTCTCCTGCCTCGTTCTTGAGAACACCACCTGCAGTTGCAAGACCAGGGTTCCTCGTGATGTCCATCCGTACCACTTACCATACGGTGGTTCCCACCCAATTATCCTCTCTCCTCGAATTGGTCCTACAACAATTCAGAGTATTAGATAGTTTGCTCTAGAAACTTCTTGACTCGTCTTCTTGATAAACTGAACTTTATCTCTCCAAGTCTTGTTTTCACCGAAAATATTACACACCGCCATTTCCAACTTCACCAGACAGTCATGGAAAATTCGTAGCCCAAGTTCCCAATTCAGTTTTCTCAACATTGCCTAAATTTTCATATATCCATTAAAGTATAGTAGATGAGAAGAAATCATGTCTCTTACTTGCCGGAATCAATCGAGTCTAGATTCCAGAGATCGCTGGACAATGTTGGAGCGTATAGATTCAACTACCACTCAACACACCGGGAAAACCTATGAATTACTCATATGCCTCCGAAATTTTCCTGGTTTGACATGATCCCTTAAGTTCCCACCAGACATAAGAATATTCGAACTTTCTCTGGAGCAATCACCTTTCAAATTCTGTTGTAAAAACTCTCTATATTTTGGCGAGGGGAATCATATTTCACCAATAAGTTGTACACATATAATATAGTGAACTTTCTATTACCAATTTGTCCCCACGACAGCCTATCTCGTCCTCCAGATATTAGAACTAAAACCACTGCTTGCAATTCCAACCACTGATCTTCAGACATACGGTAAGATTCTTGCAGAATCCCATCCCACTCCCTCACGCCAAAGGTCCCGTATGACAATAGTATCATGGCCTGGTGGGAGAGCATCATTATAATCCTCAAGAACAGATTTTCCTAATAACCATTTATCTGACAAAAACCAAGCACTTCTACCATCACCTAAGACTCAATTGTAGCCGTTCTGAATCACCTCTCTAAAACCCACCACCAGATCAGGCCCGGCCCTTAGGGGAAGCTACAGAAGCAGTAGCTTCCAGCCCATAATATTTAACCAATTTTCAGCCCCATATTTTTAAGAGTTTACTTAGTGCAGTGGTATAAATGTTATTATTTTTAGAGTCATAACTCTGGATCAAATCTTACCCAATGATTTTCAGCCATTTTTTTAATTTTGCTTCTAGTCTTCTTAATGTTAAGACCGATGCTGACCAGATGACCAGTTACTGTTAGTCAGTACCCAACTCCGATCATGGATTTCACCCACTTTGTATTTACTCCCCACTACCTTAGCCCATAAACTCTCTTTATCATGTATGAGCGGCCATCCCACCTTCGACAGTAAAGCTATATTCATTTCACTAGCTTTTCTAATTTCCAATCCATCCTTCATGATTTGGTAGACATAATCAATCTCATGATATGAGATGTTGTTTCCTCCTCTCATGTGAACTCCCCATATGAACTCTCGTGATACTCTTTCTAAACGGATTAAAGTGTGGCTCGGCAATAGTATTGTATATTCAAAGTATGAACATGAACTTATGTCAGAACTGCTTTTGTGAGTGTAACCCGTCCTGCTAGTCTCAACGATCGTCCTTTGCAACCTGCTAGCTTCAAATTTACTCTCTCAACCACGGTGCCAAAAGTTTATTTGTTAATTCACTTTTGGAGAATAGGCATTCCCAAATTATTTTCTAAATCATGTGTTGCTTGAATCCCACTCTCCTCTGATATCAACTTCTCAAGATCTCTGGAGACATTTGATATATTGTATTTTTTCAGTGTTTTAAGCTTATGTATATAGCATATCTTAGTTTTAATTTTAGAATTTAAGCATAATTAGGAGTGTAGATATCAGGTCTTGGAGTTGCTTTTTTAGAGTTTTGGGAGTGTTTTGAGAATGTGAGTAGTGATGATATACATTATATAGAGGATATGCCTCAAATATTGATTCATATGAAGGTCTTAAAATTTTCCTATAAACTTGACATCTTCATAAAAGTTATAGGAAATGGAGTTAGCTTTCCAGTGGAGGTTATTTCAAGTTGTTCAGAGCTGTATTCTAGGAGATATGACCAATTTACTAGAAACATGTCAACCATGTCGCGATCTGAAGAAGTGGTGGGTGGATCTGGCGTGTAAAGCAGGTCGCCAGATGAAGGAAAAAAATCGTCAAAAAATCTCTGCCGATCTGTCGGGTGTCCCGTTGTGACTTCCCAACCAGTCAGGCATCTGGCGAGTTGCCAAACCGCCAGCGTTTCCAAAAATTTGTTAACCAAGTTTGATTTTGGATTTAAATTCATTTTTGGAAAGATTGGACCAGGCTTGTTGGATTGACCCAATTTTCACTTTATTTTCACATAAAATTTCTCTAACCCTAATTTGAGAGACATCTTGTTATCCTTTGGACAAACCTAAACCCTTTCGTATTATCTTTTAATATTAAGCAATTTTCTTTTTTCTTTTGTTAAATCTTTGATTTTCTTTTTATTCAATCTTTATAATCTTATGATTATGCATCTATCCATTATGGGTTTATGTATTTTCACCATGATTACTGAGTAGTTCTTGATTAGGTTTTAGGGTTAAGTATATTTAAGATGATTAAAAGATGATTGGAATAGTCTACTGCTTGTTTAAGTTGTTCATATCTATTTGGATTGATCTTAATGCTAGATTAGGGGGAAAATTCCTGCTTTTAGAAGTTAAGTTTTCAATTGCACTAAAGGTGTTTGATGAAATGTCTGAATCAAATCCTTTTAGAGTTTTGTTAGTTTTCCAATGAGAATTGATGTTGAGCATGCTTAGTAGCCTTATAAACTTGTTTTTAATGCTTGTGAGTCTTGTGATTGCCAATGAGAGTTGATGTTCTTGCTTAGCTTTCTTAGGATCATATTCATGAGAGTAATGTGATTAGTGTTGAGTTCTTGAAATTTATTATTGTTCTTTATTGTTTTAAACATCTCCCAATCATTGATTAGTCAGCTGAAATCAATTATCTTAACCTCAAGAGACTAATCTCTCTTTGTTTGTCTATTTGCTCTATTTTATTTTAGTCTCATTGCTCTGTTTTTGTTTGTTATCTTTGAATTTCTGTTGCCTTCTCTTATCTTGTTTTAGTTTCCTGTTAGGATTGCTAGATTGAATTATAAAACTTGATTGCATTTGAATTAGACTTTAAACTGCATCAATAGTGTTATTTCAAGGCCTCTAAGTGGATTTGATCATTTTACAAATGATGATTAGGTTTATTGATGCCTAGGAAAGTATTTTGAAGTTGATACCAATTTCTTACTATTAATTTTGCGCCGTTGCCATTTTAGGGTTTTTACTTGAATCATTAGTGATTTTTTTAGAGTTTGAGATCAAGTCAGATTTACCTTTAACACTTATGTTGCTTGTGAGTTGCTTTTATTTTTAGGTTCAGTGGATGAATTTATAAAACAGTGGACCAACAGATTTACTGCCAGTTGTTGAAGACATTAGAGCTTTGGAAAGGCAGCTTAGAAAGAGCTAGAAAGACCGAGAGACAACAACAAGAGTTGGGAGAAATAGAACCTCACCAACATGGTCACAACCAGGGTCAAGGAGATCCTAATGCTTATAAAGCTCATGAAAGGCCAGCAAGGGCCATTGGACAGATTGATGAACCCAACATTCATGGACAGAGGTCAGGAATCAGGACAACAGCAGTGGGAAACAACACTTTTGAAATCAAATATGGGCTCCTCAGCATAATCCAAGAAGTAAGTTTCATCAGTTGCCAATGGAGGACCCTTTGGATCACCTAGACCAGTTTGACATGATATGTGGTATGGTGAAGATCAATGGAATTTTATAGAATACTTTCAAGCTCAGGTTATTCCCATTTTTAATTGGAGACTAAGCACATATGTGGCAAAGGAGTCTACCACATGGACATCATATAATCATCGCAAGAAGGTATTCCTTTCCAAGTTCTTTTCTACAACAAAAACAATTAAGTTGAGGAACTCCATCTCCAACTTTGCACAAAAAGAACGTGAGAGCTTTGAAGAAGAATGGGAGAGATTCAACTATGCAGTGCCCCCATCATGGCTTCACAAAGGAGAGATTCTTAAACACCCTTTATAGAGGAGTGTTGCCAAAATTTCGAATGATGTTAGACACAGCAGGTAGAGGACACTTCTTGGGTCAAACTGAAGAGGAAGGCATGAAATTTGTTGAGAATCTGACACAAAGTTATGCAAACTATGGTGAGGATTATAATAGAACCCTAAGGAAAACTGGTGATGATCAAAGGAAGCAGATTTTGGCTCTAACTGAAAAGATAGACAACCTTCTAAGTTCCAATCAAAGAGCAATAAACTATGTTGGTGAAATTGATCAGAATCAAGGGTATCAAGTTTGTAAAGTTGAATTGCAACATGAAGGCCAAGAAGAACTCCACTACATTAGAAACCAAGAAATCCAAAGAGGCTTCAAAAACAATTATAGGAATCATCCTAACCTCTCATATAGGAGTACCAATGTGGAGAATCCTCAAGATTAGATCTACTCTCAACATAAAGCTCAAGTTTCCAACACTCTACACGAAAACTTTCAACCAAAAGCCCAATATGCCAACTAAGGAATTTCCAGCCACAAAAAGGGTTCTACTATAATCATGGGAACCAATCTATTCAAGGGCAAAGCAATTCTTCAAATTCCAACCCTCAAGAGAAGACCAATGCCTTGATTAGAAAAACTTTAGAAAGACAAGGAATGTATGCTATTGAGCTTAGCACTATGAAGAATGAGTTTAATGCTAAGGTAGAAGGCTTGCAGAAATACATCAAAATTTTGGACACTCAATTGGCTCAACTACTATCACCTTCTATAAGGCAAAGTGGACAACTTTCTGGAAAATTTGTGATTAACCTCAAGGAGTTTTGAAATGACATATTCGCTACTAATGGTACTGAGGCAAACTCCACTAACCTTACAAGAGCATTGAGCACTAGCCAATCTGATGAGAATGAAAGGCCAGTAGAAGAAATATACAGACTTGTTCATGGCTCTAATGTTGAGAATTCAGTTGTTGAGAGGGTTGTGAAAGTTGAAGAGAAACATATGAAAAGGAATGAGATCACAAAGACCAATGAGCAGGCATAATCTACTGAGGTTGAACCTTATCCCTACGAGTAAAATCTTCCATTTCCAGGTAGATTCTTCACTAAGACATACAAGAAAATCATTTCCAAGTTTAAAAAGGATATGAGTGAGATTGATGTTGAGCTACCTAATATGCCAACCATGAAAGAAGCTCACTAAATATTCTGCTTATTAAGGATATTCTAGCCAAGGAGAAGGTAAGAGATCTTCTGGGCATCTCTACATCCCCTAAAAAGCCTCCAGTAAATCCCACCTCCCTTCCCAAGCTTAAAGATCAAGGGAAGTTCACCATACCTTACTCTCTGTGTGCTTTAAAGCTTGATGATGCTCTTGTTGATTCTGGTGCAAGTGTGAATGTTATTTCTCTTGGAATGGTAGAAAGTTTAGGAATCAAGGAAATGAAGACTAAACCTTTTTCTATCATGTTTGAGAAAGCTTCTTCCAGATCTCCAATTGGTTTCATTGAGGACTATCCACTTAAGGTTGGGAAATGCACATAATTCCAATAGATCTCATTTTTTTGGATATGTTTGAATGTAAGGAAGTCCATTGATCTTTGGAAGAACTTTCCTCACAACTGTCGGAGCTTCCATTGACTTTCAAACAAGAAGGTTACTCTTCACCATCAACAACAATGTCTCCTATCCTTTGCAAGATTCTACTGCTGAATATTGTGGAACAATAACCATTGGAGAGCTAGTTATAAAAGAGGAAAAAGCTGAAACGGTTGAGGTTACGAATGTGGTGCAAGATAAGTCTTCAAAGCTGGAAGAGTGTAAAAAGAGGTCTTACATGGAAAATGCTTCCAAGGAAAGTTTGTTAAGTAAGCACATAGGAAGTGCTCAAAAGGAGAGGTTGGGTAAAGCCATAAATACTACTCATGAGAACAAGAAGAAGTTAAAAGAACCACATCCTCCTCCCTTGATCCAACCTCCAACACTCTGAACTTACTCTCATTGAGGATCAATGATGGACATATTGAGTACAATGTTAAGTGCAAGGGAAGGGCCAAAACTTTCTCAAGTGTCCAAGCCATCATCAGTCTTGAATTCAAGTGTCAAAGCTATCATCAGTCTTGAACTTCAACCTCTTACATTCAAGCTTCTACCGCTAGCGTCCCAAAAAATTTGTAGACCAAGTTTGACTTCGGATTTTAAACTCATTTTTGGATGGGTTGACCCAGTTTTCATTTTATTTTCATATAAAATGACTATATACCTAATTTGAGAGACATCTTGTTATCCCTAGGACAAACCTAAAGTCCTTTGTATTATCTTTTAATCTTAAGCATTTTTCTTTCTTCTTTTGTTAAATATTTGATTTTATTTTTTGTTCAATCTTTCTAGTCTTATGATTATGCATCTATCTATTATGAGTTTATGTGTGTTTCACAATGATTAATGAGTAGTTCTCCAGTAGGTTTTAGGGTTAAGTAGATTTAAGATGATTAAGAGATGATTGAGGGTGTTTAGTGCTTGTTTAAGTTATTCCTACCCATTTAGATTGATCTTAATGCTAGATTAGGGAAAATTCATGTTTTCAGAAGTTAGGTTTCTTCTTGCACTAAACGTGTTTGATGAAATGTTTGAACCAAATCCTTTTAGATCTTTGCTTGTTTTTCCAATGAAAATTGATGTTGAGCATGCTTATTAGCTTTATGGACTAGTTTCTAATGTTTGTGAACCTTATGATTACAAATGAGAATTGATGTTCTTGCTTGGCTTGCTTAGGATCATATTCATGAGAGTGATGTGATTAGTGTTAAGTTTTTGGCATTTAGGATTGTTCTTTATTGTTTTAAACATCTTTTAATCATTGATTAGTCATCTGAAATCAATTATCTTAACCTCAAAATCCTAATCTCTCTTTATTTGTCTATTTACTCTGTTTTAGTCTTATTGCTTTGTTCTTACTTATTAGCTTTGAATCTTTGTTGCCTTCTCATATCTTGCTTTTCCTGTTAGGATTACTAGATTGAATTTTAAAACTTGATTACATTAGGAGTAGAATTTAAACTGCATCATTAGTGTTGTTCAAGGACTCTAAGTGGATTTAATCCTTTTACTATGATGATTAGGATGCCTAAGAATAGTTGTAATATCTCGATTACTGGTATATAGAAACTTATGTGGGAGAGGTTAAAAAAATTGATTTGGCTACCTATGTCACCAAAGTGCACTTACCTTTTCGGTTGCACATCTAGAGAAAACTCCAGAATTAACCGTGCTTGAGCTGGAGTAGTCAAAGGATGGGTGACCTACTGGGAAGTCATTCGCGGTACCGTGTGAGTGAGGCTAAAACACGGGGAACGGTCATGTGGTGATTGCAGGG
>KE155702.1:49330-64295 GCA_000411075.1 Sisymbrium irio | reverse complement strand
TCTGGTCATCCGCACGCAAGTCGCGAGCCGGCCTACTCATTCTATCAGCCGTTCCACACCATTAGCAGCCTCATTCGGAGTCCATCCTAGGGAGTTCGTGTCAGGAGTTAAGCCTCCCAGTCGTTTGGAGTGGTCTTTTTCAAGCCTTGGACTTCCCTTCCCACTTGTGTGCGACCACAAACGTCCCCTTCATTAGTTGTGTAGCTTATCTTTTGTCTCCTCTATATATGTACATGATCCTAGATTGTAAATGACACTTTAAGGAAATAAAATCCTTTATCTCATCTTCTTCCTTTTAGCCATTAAAGGCTTATAAACCTTCTTATCAACTCTCTCATAAATTCTCTTATAAATCCTTATAAATTCTCTAATTTCATCTTATTAATACTTTTAAGCGGGCCACCCTGTCTAAGATCACGAAAAGGAATGACCCAGCCCTGAGCTGAACCATTAATAAGAAAAGAGTATGAATCTTAGCATACACATTCCATAACCCAAGAGATCCACATGTCTTGGAAACCAAATTTCCGAAGGACTGCTTACAGAAAGTTCCACTCAATACTGTCATACGCCTTCCTCATGTCCATTTTGACTGTCATAGAGCAGCGTTTGGTAGCTCCTGAAGTTCCGAGATAGTGAAGAGTCTTATGGGTAATAAACACATTATCGGCTATTGCTCTGCCAGGAACAAAAGCCAACTGGTGGTCCGATATCAACATAGAGAGAAGAGGTTGCAGGCGTTTGGTAAACAGCTTGGAAATGATTTTGTAGTGAGTAGAGCATAAGGCAAAATGTCAAAATTTGGCTACTGTTTTAGGGCAACTGATCTTTGGGATCAACCTAATGTGAGTTTCATTCTGGCGATGATGTAGGGAGCTAGTTTCAAAGAAAGCACCAACTTCTGCTATGATGTCGTCACCACTAATATCCTACAAAGATTGATATAAGCTTGCCGAGAAGCCATCAGGCCCTGGAGCTTCATATGGGTGGATATAGAATATATCAGATTTGATCTCCAAATACAACTTTTAAGTTTTTTGTTCTTTCGAGAATTAAAACTTATAATTTTATAAGTAACCTCCAACCACATTAAAAATGAACCTATTTTAATAAATTAATAGAATATATCATATTGTATCAACACATTTCAAATTATACCTTTCGCAAATATTTTTATATAAAATTAAAAATATAAAAATGAAAATCAATTAAAAGTATAATCTGCTCTCAGAATATATTAAAATTATATACAAATTTATACAAAAATAAAACTGTTGACATATCTTAAACTTGTAAATTTACAAATATACAGTATACAAAAAAATAAACGTTTAAATAAAGCCCATCATTATGATGTATTAGTATCTACTATATTACTAACGTATATAAAATACCATATTCGTATAAAAAAATTATTTATAATAAATTATAATTAGCTATAAAAATATATTAACAACTAAGTCAGCTTGGATTATAAAATATTTCTTTTTTTTACAAAACAAGGAATGAAATGAATTTTATGTAAAAAATTACTTTTTAGATGGTGTTTATTTTAAGAATAAAAAATACAAGATACCTTATTATTCTTTTCCTTTTTGTTGGTCATCGTTTAGAAGTTAGAACCTATAAGTTCATGTGTCTCTACTAGATTAGTGGAACAATATTATCCTGAATATCGTAAGTTGAAAAAACTGTAATTACAAAAATGATGATTTCTGGATTTAGAGTTTCTTTTCTAGTCATTTAGTAAAGGAAAGATCTATCAAAATGAAACATTTTCAAATACTATTTTAAATATTATTTTCTCTGCTATTTTTTTTTGTTTACTGTTTACCAATTCTTACTATTATTTTTAAAATTTTATATATTCATATTCTCGATCTATACTATAATAGAAACACACTTAAAAAACAACTTTGGTTTTACATGCGGTTTACAAAAGTATCATATATAATATATTTATAAAATTAGTAAATTGTATGATTTATATATATTAAAAATAAAACTATTAACATCTCAAAATTTCAAATTTATAAATATATTTAATCTAAAAATAGTATAAAGTTTTTTAAAAATTCAGAAAAATTAAAATAAAATTCTTCCATCTATAAAATTAAAATTTAGTCAAAAGATAATTTTGCGCTTTCAAAACGCGGTCAAATTTTAATTGATATTTTCAAATCCAATGTCCAAAATCAATGTTTCATCTAGCCATGTAAGACTAATCTTTTAGACAACGATTCGTTTGTAATATTCCTTTTACGAGAGAATTTATCCTAAAACGATATTATTGAAAAATTACAACGATTCATTTTGATAAATATTTTAAAACATGGCTTTTAAAATAGTTTTTTGCATTTTCATTTTCTTGTAACTTGATTCTTTAATTTATCGCAGTACTATTATGATATACAAGAAACAGGTCTGGATGTAGTTTTTATTTGAGCCAAATAAACCTTCCATTGAATAATAAATTTGACCGTCAGAATTTCTTGTTTCCTATAAATAATTATTATTGTTATTTTTTTGTTTACAGCCCATAGAGGAAAAAAAGGAAACATAATGTTGTTGCTAGTTTAGTGATTATATAAACTTGACTCGCAAGACTTATGTCACACCGACTTAATCACATTTTCTCTTGGTAGTATGATACAATCTCACAGACTGATATTTTTCTCTTCGACTTACAAACAAACAAACGAAGAACATGTTTCGTCAAATTTGGAGTTGGAATCGAAACGAAGAGCTGGAATTGATGGCATATTATTTAACTAACTACTGTTTTATTGCAGTTGATACTGAGTTTCCAGGTACGTTGAGAGAAACTTCCATGGACGCTACGGAGGAAGAACGTTACAACGACATGAGTTTCAGCGTCAACAAGACAAAACTGATCCAGTTAGGTCTTACTTTATTCGACAACGATGGAAGAATCGGTGGTACTTGGGAAATTAATTTTTCTGATTTTGAAGAAACTGAAGATGCAAGAAACGAAAAGTCCATGGAGTTCCTCAAACGCAGCGGTCTAGATCTTGAAAAGATTAGAAAAAATGGAATTGGTATTGAAGATTTCTTCTCGGACTTGAGTTGGATTTTGAACATGGCGAAGAAAAACATTACGTGGGTCACCTTTCATGGATCCTACGACATCGCCTATTTACTCAAAGGCATCACCGGAGATTATTTACCGATGACTTCAGGGGGCTTTGCAGAATATGTTGCGACTATTTTTGGTTCGGTTTACGATTTGAAGGTAATGGCCGGCCGGTACGAAGGACTAAGTAGCCGGTTTGGTCTACAGGGTCTAGCAGATGAGTTGGGACTTAACCGTGTCAGGACTCCACACCACGCGGGTTCCGACAGCGAGTTAACGGCTAGAATCTTTGCTAAGATGGCTCAGATTTGCAACAACGTAGAAGAATCAGAAGGGTTCCTTTATGGACTCGGCCATAGAATTATATCAGATCGTTTAATGCAGGAGGCTCTAATGAAGCATCGAATTGCTCACCTTCATGTTCATCGTGTGATGATGCCAAGATGTTATGGACCACCGCTACCTACACCTCTGGCCCTGCTGCGGCCGGAGCTGAGACCGATGTTTGTTGCTGGTTTTCCGCCTTTCCGTGGTTTCGTCTTGGTGCCGAGAGTATCAATGTTTTAAATCTCAGTGTAATCAGTTCTTATGTAACTTGTGTCTCTTACTCAGATGTGTTACTTGTTTAATTTTGAATTCAATTCCAGTATCTCTGATTCTATACATTGGTCTCTGATTTTGTCTCCGATTTTGATGGAAAGTTAAGTTTTCTACTAATTTTGTTGGTCTCATATTTTATTTATATAATGTTATATTTTACACCAAAATAAAACTATTAATACATCTTAAAATTAATTTCCAAAAAAATCTTTTTATGCAAAAATATACTAAAATATAAAAACAAATTAAACTATAATATCATGATCTTCAAAACGGATTAGAATTTAGAAGATTATATAATATATACACTAATAATAATATTGTTAACAATTTGTAACTTTATATCTATAAGTATATAAAACTAACATTATAATAAAATTAAAAATATCCCGTTCTTAGGACAGGTAGAATCTAGTTTTGTTCTTATTTATTGACAAGTTTAATAAAGTAAAGAAAAATTATAGGTGTTGACATTTGTGTATTCTAATCAATTCTGTTTTTCTGGAAGAGAAGTTTCGGATGTACATAGGTATATGTAGAGTTCCAGCTTGGTTTTAGTTTATTCCAGTTTGTGGTTGGTTCAGTTTCTTATTTAAATATCAAAAAAAAATCTATGGTTTGGTTCTGGTCTGATTCATATATATATTGTCCAAAATACATAAAATATATCTGAAACTTGAAAATATACCTGAAAACGTGAAAATATTCATAAAAACACATTTAAACTAAAAACAAATATCTGAAATACCAAAAACATATCCAAAATCCAAAAGAAAACTAAAATAAATAAACCCAAAATACCAAATATATATTTATATTACCCAATGTTATTCAATCTATTGATTTTATAATTCAGTTAAATGTTTGTGTTATTAAATATTACGTGGCATATGATTAATGTTATTATTTTTCAAGACTTTATAGAAAATTCAAAAAAAATGGGAAGAACAAAATCTTGTTTTTTTCTTTCGATTAAGAACATGAAATTACACCTACTAATTCCCAAATATGAATTCTAGTACTGCAAACCGGAAAGTCTAATCATAAAAGTCAGAAAATATTTAATTACCAGACAAGTGTGAAATGTGAATTGAAAATCTTATATATTAAATAATGCAGAAGTGTGTTACATATTTATGAAATCCTATGTTTAAGTAATCTATGTTTGATATGCGTTTAGCACCCACCAGTTGGCTTAGGCTCATTACCGAGCAACTGCTCTAAAAGGTTAATAAGGAGAAGAAACCCAATCAGTGGTTCTCCAAGTCATCTTAGAAGCTGACGACCGGCCAAGCAGGTCACACCGCCTTAAGATTACTGTATTTTATATATTGTTCAATTAGTACAGATAATTTTAGGTTTACGAACTAATATTTCATACTTTAAGAATTGATCTTTCTAATTTTTAATCAACTCTTCTGGTCATCACACAAGCGACCAACAATGGACTTAGTTCTTTAATCAAACAAACACTTAGTAACACTACGACCAGTTTGCTCGTCCTCAAGAATATTTCTCAGACGACCAATCAAGTTGTAGTCTGTCCATTCGAATCTTACCGTCTTCATTTCATCTTACGTACCAAATGAACAACAATAATTGGCGCTAGAAGAAAGGGACTCTAAGATTTCTCTAAACACGAAGTAGATTTATGATGGCAGACCGAGCGCAACCACTCGTAACAAAAGCATACGGGATGATGTGAGCTCCTCGATCGTCAGCCACAAGCTCGGCAGTGACCTCAATGCCAGCTGTTCTATGATTGGCGATAGCATCCACGACCATGCTTTCACCGCTCGAGAATGCTCTGACAATCAACCCGGCATCTCAGCAGACTGCCGCCGAGGGAAACCCTGCCAGCTCATCAGCAGAACCAACGAACATCCCGTCGTTACTCCAATCACTCCTCGCAAAGGTGAACGACCTGTCTCAAAGAACAGCTATATGTCTTGATGAGCTTGCTGCTACCAAGTCGATGTATCAAAGTTGCCTTGAAAGCTTTCATGTCGCAAGCTACCAACCACCCCGACCAATCACAGATGACATTACTCGACGACCACCAGCTCAATGGTTCCTCTTCAATGGGTAAACTCTGATGAAAAATCTGGCATACAAGCATCCCAATCCTCAAGCAACCCGCAAAGCGAAGGAACTTACGAAAAAGAGATCGAGGCTATCAAGAAGCAATTGCAAAGCATGACATCCAAGACAAGCTCAGCGCCCAAAATCGATCGTGTCCTATGCGAGACGCAAAATATCCCGTTCTCCGACTGTATCACAAGTATTCATGTCAATCACCAGGGAAAACTCAAGTTGCCTAGCTACAACGGCAAAATTGATCCACGGCAATATTTCACCGCCTTTTGGATCGCC
This sequence comes from Sisymbrium irio, assembly GCA_000411075.1. Lineage (NCBI taxonomy): Eukaryota > Viridiplantae > Streptophyta > Magnoliopsida > Brassicales > Brassicaceae > Sisymbrium > Sisymbrium irio. The sequence goes on along the minus strand of KE155702.1, from coordinate 58,228 downwards.
ATGGGACAAATCCAGTTCACACCCGAGGAACAAGATGGAGGATACTATCAACTATTCGTCGAGAACCTAACAGGAAAAGCACTAAGTTGGTTATCCCGGCTGGGTGCGCATTCGATCAAAAACTACGAGTAACTCTCAACCACATTCCTAAAACATTAGTCAATGTATATCAAGTAGGGCAGCTCCAACGCTGACCTCTAGGCCTTGTCCCAAGGACTTACTGAGTCTCTCAGGTCCTTCGTCGACCACTTCAAGAAAATTGTTTCCGAGATCTCAGTAACAGACGACGCAGACCTCCCTGCCCTACACAACGGCCTCTGGTACAAATCAGAATTCCGAGCCGATATCAAGAAGAGTTAGACACTCAAAGATGCCCTCCATCGAGCCAGTATCTTCATTGAGATCGAGGAGGAGCAAGTAATGTGTGCTAAGAAGCATGCATCCCCAAGGGCACCAGGTCCAACTCAAAGGGATAAGCATTCAATTGAGTACAATGAGCCGCACCAACACTTCGACAAACAATACCAAAATGACCAAGGACAGAAAGCTGTCAACTACGTCGGCAACGACCATGGAGGAAATAAATGGAACATGTACGTTCGTAGCAACGATTCCAAAGACACTCAAATCTTTTGCGAGTTCCATCGCAAGACCGGCAGACATTTAACCGAAAATTGTCATCAGTTGGAGATTTCTTTGATATGATATATACCTTGTTAAATGTGGTTGAAACTTCTTGTAAAAGAAAATATATACCTCAAGAAGACCATCAGAAGAAAATTGAAGAAGAAATTCGTAAAGGTAAAATTAAAACGGGAAAGGGATTGAATCAAGAGGTTTCCATTCAAAGACCTGGTACAACTCGTTGGCGATCTCACTACACAACCTTATCACAATTGGTTAATTTATTTACTTCTATCATTGTAGTGCTTGAGTGTGTTGAAAGAGATGAGCCTGATATTATCAAAATACAACAAGCTAGTGGTCTTCTTAAATACTTTCACAATTTTGATTTTTTTTGTTCTACTTACAGTTGATATTACTTCTTCTTGGACTCACAAAAAATATATCCAAGGCTTTACAAAGAAAAGATCATGAAATTTTGAATGCTATGTCTATGCTGAAATCCACCAAGCAGCAATTATGTAAAATCAGGGATAGCGGATAGGGTTCTCGTATTGATAAAGTATCATCTTTTTGTGAGAGTCATAAAACTGAGTTGGTCATTATGGATGAAGAATTTGTCGATCCTAAGAAGCCAAGGAAAAGAAGCAACACAGCGAACTTGCATTATTATCAGGTGGAATGCTTTTTACACAGTATTGGATATGAAAATTCAAGAGTTTAATGACCATTTCGACTGAATACTTGGATGCATTACGTCTATGTGTCCTATTGATTCATTTCTCGAGTTTGATAACTTAAAAAGTCTGAGGTTATCGGAGTTTTATTCAGATTATTTAAATCCTATTGAACGTATATATCTTGAGCATCAACTTGATATTTACATTGATAACATCCAAGATGATGAAAGATTTGCTAACTTGGAGAATCTTAAAGATCTTGCATGTGTGATGATGGAGACAAAGAACCATATTTCCCATCCTATGGTTTATCAAATTTTGAAGTTTTTGTTAACTTTACATGTAGCCACTGTCACAGTGGAGATATGTTTTTCTGAAATGAAGCTTGTGAAGACTACATAACTCAATCGAATGAGTGACAAGTTTTTAAACGATTTCCTAGTTTGTCTTATTAAAAAAGAACACTTTGATAAGGTGAGAAATGAGATATTGATAAAGAGATTCTAAGAAATGGAGGATCGAAGAGACTCTAAGGTGACAAACATTTTTATGTTTTTTTTTTGTTTTTCACTGATTATGGAGTTTCATTATTAATATTATATTTTTATAATTTAGTTCTTAAATTAGAAAATTTAGTGCCCTATGCTAAAAATGCTTTTAACGTTTGGTTTGTGGGCAGATTATATTCTTAATAACAAATATTTTGGACGAATTTTGCATCTACTAGTGATAATTTTCGATTACATGTTATATATATATATTGGCATTTGGTTTGGAAAACTTTGTTATGGCATAATGGTAATGTATATTTTTTCTTGTTTTATGATTAATGAGATCGAAACTCAATATTACATAAATATTTTCTTAAAAGAAAAGAAAAAACTAAAATGACATCGCTTTGATAATGTATATACGATCTTACACATAATTATAAAACTAAAGTATGTAATTTCTCCAAAAAGTTTTATATGATTTATATTAATTTGAACTAGTACATAATCCGCGCATGCGCAGAGCAGAACTCTATTTCATACATGTTATCATATATTTTTTTATTTTTTATGGTCAATGATTTAAAATTTTAATATTGTAGAGATGTTATTACTGTGTTTAATTGTGGTTATCATAAGCTCTATTAATGTTCATGTCATGATGTATTTTTATGGTTGTTAGAGGTGATTAGTTCGGATTTTGGGTTATTGTGCTTTTATTGTTTTGTGTTTGTTGTAAATTTTATTGGTTTTAAAAAATGTGATTAGATTTTACTAGAAATGTTATAATGATTTTTTCTACTAGTAATTTAATTCAAATAAATTGTTCCCAAAGAGATTCAGTGAGAGCTTTAGTAACTAAGAAACTTTTTCATGTATTTTTTTTAAAAAATTGACCTCTCAAATATTATAGAGAATATAAGAGTTTTAATATAAAAATTAAATGCATTTTCTTATAACTCTTATGATTTTATCGGCTTTTGTGTGGGATTAAGTTGTTTAAATATGTTAATAAGTTATTATAAGTAGATGATTAATATATTAACTGAATTTTTTGTTTTCGTATTGAAGATTAGAAAAATTGTATTATTTTTAATTATAGTTTGTGTTGGTTTAGTAGTTTAAGAGTTATAAATATTTTTTCAACTATTTTTAATTTTATAATTATTCAAAAATAAAGATATAGATTAGTCCTGTAATTTAATCATTTTAAGAAAACATATAATATGATTTTTATTTTAAAAAATAACTTCTTTGGCAAGTAAAAAAAAGAAAGAAGGGAAAATATGTGTCATTCTTTAGATAAAACTTGTCTTTTATTTTACTTTTTGACAAGATCAAACTTATCTAAAATTTAATAGAGTCAAAAGATAAAAAATGAAAAGGTAAAGTTCTAAAATCAGATTCAACCGATTCGCCTTCACTCATCTCTTACCATGCAATTGTCTCTTCGCCACGAATTTCTTACTCTTCAGCAAATCCAGACGGAATCCGGGGAATCGAAGGTATATTTGACATTCCTAATGAGTTCAAGATCAAACTGTACCTTTTCTGTTTTGTTCTCCGAAGAATCTACTTGATAACTTAATCATGCTCAATGGTTAGTTCACAATTTTTCTTATGCTTCTAATATCTTGTTCGAATCATGGAGCAGACAGATATATAATCAACATCAAGATAGAAGCTGAGAGGATAGTCGGTGAATCTGTGAACTAACTTTCAAAGGGACACTTCGGTTTAGAAGATAAACTGTAATTACAAGGTACATATTCGTTTCCCTTGCTTTAATTGTAGGATACAATTCACCCGCATTTCCCTTGAATCCAGGGACCAAAGAGATTCTCTGTTTTGTTCTCAAAGTCATATAGTTATATGTTGATGTTTGCGTAATGAGTTCTCTTCTGTCATATGTTTCTGTTAAAAGATCAATTGTTAAAAAGTATAGATGTTTTGCTTAATACAATACATGTTTGTATCATTTTTCATTGTTTATGTCCTGTGTTTTTTGTTTCTTAAATACCTTCTCACCTTATTATTTGAGCAGACTAATTAAAGTTGCAAGTAAAAAAACCTATAATGCTCACTTCCTTCCAATTGCAAAGAAACCAATGTAAGGTATACATGGAAAAACACCTTTATTTCCGTATGAGTGAAGTATTGCTTAAGAGAATGTTTAGTTAGAGCACATAATTGTTTGAATTTCTTTCCCTTTGAATGATCCAATTCTCAGAATATGCGTTTAAAGACATGAAAGTGGCTGAAATGAGTAAGATAAAGGATGATTATATGAATGAGACTGCATAATAGTAATTAAGAAGTTCAATTGCATAGTTTTATTCATAGTTGTTTTGAGTTGCTTTCCTGTTGAATATTTCTATTCTTTGAGTTGCTTTTCCCTTTGAATGATTTCAGAATGATTCCTTTCTCTGTACATATCAACAGAAAATAATATATAAGTTTATCATGGGTTATGAGATATATACGAAAATGATATATAAAACATTAAGCATAGCTATTTTTTTATCATTACCTAGCAAATGAACAATTTAGCAGCCCTTGATTAGCAAAGACTTTTCATCTTTTTGTTTGAACTCAATCTTCTTCCATTTTTGTTGTTCACTTCATAATGGTGTGGCTAGATGTTCTTCGAGAGGCTGATAGGAAACGCAGTCATTTTCTTAAGCACGTTAATTAAGTTAAGGTATGTATTAGGCAATGGTATTTATATTGTGTGAGGAAAATACCTTAGGTTTAGGTTGAATATTCTCAAAATATTTTTTTGAGGGAATGTAGAGCAGATAATATTTAAAATTCGTATGTTTTGGATACTCATTCAATTCTCGGTTTAGTTCAGATTCGGGTTCGATTTTTTGAAATACCAAAATTTAAGACTCCTTCGGGTATTTTGTTAGTTTCAAATTTGGTTTGATTACATTTTTCTGTTTGGATCGGGTTCAGTTCGGATTTTTGGATCTGGATATTTTGCACATGCCAAATATTTTTCAATGGCCTTCATATAATCTCTTGATTATTTTATTTCATTCATGGGCAATGCAATGTGGACAATGCAACATGAACTAATTTTTTACAAATCGTTGTCCAAATATATGCATCTGTTGTTATTTTGAAGTAAATGTTTTACAAGCAGTCGTCCAAATTAAGTTGAATATGTGGTCATTCCATTTTGTACGTGGACAAGATAGCATGGATGATGCATAATAGATGAGACAGTTTGTACAAGAAAACAGTCTGATTACTCATATTATTACATCCAATAGTTGAAGACAAAGATATATTATGGCCTGAATATGAATAATGAAAACCAAAAGAGATCAAAAAATTATTCTGAATTCCTAAAGAACAACGATTTAACCCCATAACTATAAAATGTAAGGCTTTAGATAGTTTTCAAACACATAACGAATAATATAAACTTCAAAAAAAAGTTAGGCTTTAGATAGTTTTCAAACACATACCAAATAATATAAACTTCAAAGTTGTTACAAATGTGGTGCATCATACAGATGCATCATACATTTCTACACAAAAACACTTGTTAAAACAATATGAGAGAACCTTATCTACAGGATTTTGTTTACATAAGATTATAGTTTATCTCAAGGCGGGACACAAGTAATGAATGTGGTGGCACGTGTTCCATACTGTTTTTTGTTTTAAAAAATTTAGTAATAATTAAATATAGCCCAAAAAGTTTTGTAACCCATAAATTTTATTGATACTTCAAAGCCCAAAGTTTTTTATTCATTAGTCCATTTGAAAATAAAATTTACCAATGCAATTAAATTTTGGTAATTTAACCTAGCCACCAAATACTAATGATTGATTTTTCTGTAAGTTTTCTCTACCACTTTATTTTTCCTTTCGAGAAAGAGAGTCTGGCTTTTACGAGCAGGACTATTTTCTTTCAAAATCATCGGTATGTATTTTCTAAATTCCAACTGATTTAACTTAGGTTTTTTCTCTTTCTATAATGACTTGTCTTCGATTTTGGTTTATTATTTTTATTGTTTATTTGATAAGCCTAAAATTCATGAATAAAGAAGATCATGTTTCTTGTTTTTTTTATTATATTAAAGTGATCTAATTACAAAAAAATAATGGATATATAACTCAATTGTTAAGAATTAGTTTTGTACTTAATTAGATTAATAAATCTACCAAAATTATATAAAATGTTGTTTAACAGGTTTGGTCAAATTTAAAAACGCTATCATAGTTAAATTTAGAAAAAATTGATGTAGTTATATTTTGGAATATTTTTTGAATGGTTTTATTAGTTTACTTACATCAGTAAACGTTAATAGTTTTTTTATCAGGCATCCATGTAAAGATACTATAAAAGAAGTTTTGTAAAAACATTAGAAAACAACTTTGATGATTTGCCTGCTGATCCAACATATAGGAAGGGATATTGGAATATCATCCAAACGAAAGAGATGAGGCTAGACGCAAATATCTTATTAAAGGTCTTTGTCAACATCGCGGTCATGATTTTCCTAAAACACTGATAGGAAATAAATTAAGACGATTCAATTTATCTTGGTTTGATCTTTATCCTCGTTGGTTGGAATATAGTGTGAAAACGGATAAATCTTTTTGTTTGGTTTGCTACTTGTTTAGAGATTGCACTGAAAATCAATGTGGAGGTGAAGAATTTGTGACAGAAGGCTTCAATGGTTGGAAAAATCCCAAGAGGATACAAAAACATGTGGGATCAGTGAATAGTTTTCACAATAATGCATTGAAAATGGCTAATGATTTGATGAGACAAGGTCAATCAATCGTTCATGTTTTTTATAAGCAGGATGATGCATTAAAAATTAATACATAATCAGATTGAATGCTTCAATTGATTGCTGTAGATACTTAGTACGACAAGGGTTACCTTTTTGAAATCATGAAGAAAATATGGAATCAGCTAATAGATGACATTTTATAGAGATTTTGAAATTGAGAAAAATGAGCATGTAAGGAAGGTTGTGTTGGAGAATACTCCATAAAAATAATGGAGAATACTCCATAAAAATAATCAGATGGTATCTAACAAAATTCAGACAGACATAGCGAAATGCTTTGCAGAGGAAGCTATTGAATCTATTATTTAAGAAGTTAATTTTGAGGTGTTTTGTTTGTTTGTTGATGAATCAGCAGATGTTTCTGATAAGGAGAAAATGGCAGTGGTTTTTCAATTTGTCGATAAAAACGGGTTGGTCAAAGAAAAGTTCATTGGTCTTATTCCTGTTCAAGAAACATCTTCTATTTCTATGAAGAGATCTATTGATTCACTGTTTGCTAAAAATGGATTGAGTATGAAAATTTTAAGAGGGCAAAATTATGATGGAGCAAGTGATATGAAGGGTAAATTTAATGGGTTGAAAGCTCTGATTTTGAAAGAAAATAGTTTTGCATATCATGTCCATTGTTGTGCTCATCATCTTCAGTTGGTAGTCGTGGCGATTGCTAAAAAGAATTTTGAAGTTGGAGATTTCTTTGACATGATATATTCCTTGTTACACTTATTTGGAGTTTCTTGTAAGAGAAAAGATATAATTCGAGAAGACTATGAGAAGAAAATTGAAGAAAGAACTTGTAAATGTAAAATTAAAACGGGAAAGGGATTGAATCAAGAGGTTTCATTTCAAAGACCTGGTAAAAATCATTGGACATCTCCTACAAAACCTTATTATGGTTGATTAATTTATTTGCTTATATCATTACATTGTTTGAGTGTGTTGAAAGAGATGGGACTGCTAGTATCAAAAGACGTCCAGCTAGTGGTCTTCTCAAATACTTTCACACTTTTGATTATGTTCTACCTACAGTTGATGTTACTTTTTCTTAGACTCACAAATAATCTATCCAAGGCTTTACAAAGAAAATATCAAGACATTTTAAATGTTATGTCTTTTCTGAAATTCACCAAGTAGAAATTATGTAAAGTCAGAGATAGCGGATAGGTTTTTTTTATTGATAAAGTATCATTTTTGTGAGAGTCATAAAACTGATTTGTTCATTATGGAAGAAGAATTTGTCGACCTAAAGAAGCAAAAAGAAGAAGCAACACATTGAACTTGCATTATTATCAGGTGGAATGCTTTTACACAGTATTAGATATGCAAATTCAAGAGTTTAATGACCGTTTTGATGAGGTAAATATTGAATTATTTGGATGCATTGTGTCTTTGAGTCCTATTGTTTCATTACACGAGTTTGATAACTTAAAATTTCTGAGGTTGTCTGAGTTTTATCCATAAGATTTTATCCAGAAGATTTTAATCATATGGAACACATATCTTTTGAGCATCAACTTGATATTTACATTGATAACATCCGAGATGATGAAATTTTTGCTTACTTGGAGAATCTTAAAGATATTGCATGAGTGATGATGGAGAAAAAGAAACATCTTTTCCATCTTATGGTTTATCGATTTTTGAAACTTGTGTTAACCTTACCTGTAGCCACTACCACAATGGAGAGATGTTTTTATGCAATGAAGATTGTGAAGATTATCTTACACAGTCGAATGAGTGACAAGTTTTACATGATTTTTTAGTTTGTTTTATTGAAATTTTTTTTTTGATAATGTGACAAACGAGATAGTGACAAAGAGATTCCAAAAAAATGGAGGATCGAAAAATAGTTTTGTAAGAATTTCTGAAGTGTTTTTTGTTATAACATTTTTATGTTTTTTTTTGTTTTCATTGATTATAGATTTTTTATTATTAATAATATAATAATTTAGTTCTTAAATTAGAAAATTTAGTGTCCTATACTAAAAAAGGATCCGCAATTATTTACATATTAGACATGTATAAGAGCATGAGAGAAAGCTCTACCCACTTGTACTTTATTCTCCTAGAAAAACAACCCACTTATACCCACTGTGTACAACTCTTTCTAACTCTATCTCAACTCAACCCAACAACCAATATCCAATTCACATTCCGGTTTATCTCATACCATAAATCATTATCTCATTTTAACATTTTTCCTCATCACAAACAAATCTCAAACACAACTCTGCCATTTTAACTCTTATTATTATTACTAAGCTCTTATGCAACAATCATCAAGCAATA
>KE155702.1:23370-34920 GCA_000411075.1 Sisymbrium irio | reverse complement strand
TTTTTTGTTGTTGTTGTTTGAGTTGTGATTTATGAAGATAGAAGATTTCGTATTTATAGACCAAAACTATACAAGGAATTTACAACAGAAAAGTTTACAACTATTCACAATCGAGATTACAACTTATTTACGAGGAAAACGTCAGTTGTAAAATTACAGGTAGAGCAAATAAATAAACATGCCCACCTACTTTCAATTTTCGCTGTTAAAGTGTTGTAAAAATATTTCGTCGTAAAATCGTTGGTAGTTACCATCACATTTACGACGAAATTTCTTTTCCTCGTAAAAACCTTGTTATTTCGTCGTAAATAAGCGAGTAGTTTACGATGAAATTTTTAATCGTAATTTTACAATGATTTTACGACGAATTCATGTTTCGTCGTAAAGTTGATACTATGTCGTTTCTAATTTACGACGACCCTTTTTCCTTATAAAATTTTGTCGCTAATTGAATGTTTTGTTGTAGTGGAAATCATTTTTTTTATTTAACTGATTTAGGGTTAAATAATTGGCTGGATTTATTTTTTCTTTGTTGATATATATTTTTCCTGAAAAAGATTAAAACTATTTGAGTTAGAAGTGCAAAGAAAAAGTTAACGTATATAAACAGAAAAAAAATATTAAATAAATATGTGGTACGAACAATATAGATGTTTGAATCAGATGAATCGGTGTGTAAAATCTCCGATGCGAGACAATAGTAAATGGGGCTACGTTCAAAAGTGACTTAGTTGCAATGTCACTAAAGCAACAACAACGCATTGCAAGTAGAGAGTTGGTTGGTGCGAATTTAAATCATAATCTTTTTGCCTTTAAGCATCTGCAAAATTAAAGTTTTGTTAAAGTTCAAAAGTAAAAACAAAGCACTTTTTATTATCCAGAAGAAAAAATCAGCTTTCATTTTTATTCGCCTTCTCTTGTACATTTTCGCCAATGTAAACTCGTCTTATTTAATTTATCGAAATTAAGCATAGATCTCAAGAAACTTTCAAAATAGAAAAGGGGATAAATGTCATGCGTATTGCACCAGAAAGTGTGCAAATGTCACATACATGGCCACGATTTTCACCACTCACGTGTATTAAGTCATCAATATGCATAAAGTTCGCGAATCCATTTACATACTTTATTATAAAACAAAAAGAAATAAAGTACAATGAAAAAGTTATAAGATAAATGTTTCATGAACATGAACACTTCAATTCCAAGTTTCAATACAATATTGAACTTGCCCGAGTCACTTCTATCTCGTTTGTCTTTTCTATAATCAAAAGCTTGTATAGACCGGTGCACAGATTGATTAAACAAAAATAATAGATTTAATCAATTTCAGAGCTTAGGATTGACGAAATAGATTTACTTGGGAAATCCACGTTCATCTGAAAAAGAGAAGGCATAAGTCTTCGAAGTTAGAAATTTGGTTGACCCATGGCTGCTTACTTAGTACCAAGTGAATATGTATATAATAGTGACATGCCTCCAAGAAACACGATCCAAAAATTATGCAAAGGTCGCACCTCTTCCAATATTCAAAAAAAATTTCTAAAAAAAAAATCAATTTATTGGTGACTGCCAGTAATTATGATTACTAAGATAGTGGAGAAAATTAGATAGTTGTCGATAAGATATTGTTTTCTTAACAATTGTACAAGAAATCTGGACTAAATCGTTGTTTGATTAATCCTGGATATATCTTTTGGCATGTTGCTTTATGTCCTACAACATAGAATTACTTTTGTACTTCATAAAAAATATTGCTTTTGTAATGAAATAAAAGAATCTGCATAGAACTTGTCAACTTCTGCTAACAAAAGCGAAAAACTTTAAATCGTCAAAGCTTCAACCTAATATTGAAACGTTTTAGTCCAATCATTTAAATTGAAGAGATTTTACATACAGTTGAAAAGCTTCCAAGTTCCAACATAAAAACTCATAATATATTATATGCACTAATCTTATATTGTTATTACATATTTAGGACGAATGTGTTAAAACTTTTCATTTATGCATGCATATTAAAATGTTGAGTTGATTGTTTTTACCAACGTATCCTTATTATTTTTAATTCCATTTGGAGTATTTTTAAAGAAATAAAAAAAAATGGAAAAGTTGCATGGACCTAGTAATTATTACGTAAACATAACAATTTGGAGTAGTCGAGACTCTAGTCTTTCTAAAGAATAATGAGTATCCCTTTGCTTAAACGTCAACACCACATCGCTGGACAAGCTGGTACTTAACGGCTGGACCTTCACCGGAAATATGTCCGGCCAGAGTAATGTAAGCAGGACAATTGACGTGTAAGCGGTACCTGCCGGAGATCCACGTTCCTACTTTCCATCTAACCCAACCGTCGATCTTGATATTCAGAAGCACCATCCCGGCCGTTAAATCTTGGCTTAAAGCAGGCGAAAAGTAAGGTGCCACCGGCACTGATGTTCCGTACAGAAAGGGCGACCATACCGTCACATCAAGGTGGCCTTGGTAAGTCGCCGGCAGTAAAGTCGCCAACGTCACCTTTACCAAAAAAAAAGTACATACATATTATTGCAACAGAAAAAAAAACAAGTAAAAAAACTTACGCCACATATTAGTCCCAAATTATTAATTCACATCACAAACTATTATGAAATATAACATTTTTAAACCAACATACAAATCTAGACAATTCTCATGTTGTTGAATACATATGTTGAGATCGGTCTTAAGATTCGTATATATATTTATATAACATGAATCTTTAGCGTAAATATATAAATATATCACCAAGATTCATCAGTACTTTCGCATATATTCGTAAAATATACATTGATAATAAAAAAATAGATCCCAAATTATAAAATATAGCTAGACAGTTTTTGTTTGAGATCGGTCGGTCGTGTAGTAGCACCAAGGTTCGTCGGTCCTTACATTTTTTTCTTATAAAATTTTTACCAGTACGATTTTTTGTTATTTTGATTTTGGTAAGGGATATTTCAGCAAGAATTGAATTAAAGAAATGATAATACTATACAAGCTAGCATACCTGTTGGTTGCGGTAGGAGGCGTAAATGTCAAGGCGGTCATAGAAGATACCGATCTTGTCATTAGGATTTCGAGAAGAGAGAGTGACTTGGAGGTTGGAGGTGAGAAAATTAGGCTGAGAGGTGTTAAACGCGTAAATGGTTGCGTCTTGAAGAACAAAACGCGGTCCGTGCGGGTGAAGAATGGCCCACACCAAGAAGACCACAAAAAGACCAGCTGCAAGCAAGCCAAGCACGGCCGCTCCTAGGCGTTTGCGCATCCTCTCATCCTCGTCGTGGTGATGCTCACACTCTTTCTCCGTCATTTTGGCGGTTTCTTTTAACGTTCCGCGGCGGATAGGGATTAGTGCGGTGGGTTGAGAAGCAGAGAGCTAATGCAAGCAAAAAAAAATGGTTACTCTCTTTCTTTTTTGTCACATCAAGAGACAGACAGTTACTTTGGAGTGTAATGGTGGTGATGTATATATACAACAACCGGAGCCTTTGAGATGATAAATTAATGTATATTTCAGAAAAACGATTATCGTTGCAAAAGCGTTAGTTTTCTTCTATTATGCTCATATAATATTTGTTTTGTCAACCATCATTATTTAACCAATATGCTTGGACTTTAATTTGTTCACTTTTTTAACTTTATCTATAATGCAGAATTCAGGAAGAATATTGTTTTATTCCTATCAAATTTTAGCAAACTTAACAAGGTCATTTTGATTTGTTTTTTTTATGGAAGCAGGATAAGTTGTACGCCGAAGAAAACCAAGATTAAGTCCTAAAATTATATAGAAAATCTAAAATTTTGATATCTAAAGCTTCTCTGGCGACCAAGAAATAATGACAACTATTTTTATATATTGGTTATGGTTGTTTAAGACTGTTCTAATACATTGATTGAAGACATCATTTGTAAAATTTCTTAAAAAGGCTTTCAACACTGTAAAGCATTTTGCAGGTGGGTTAAGAATCTTCTTTCCGTTTGTTAAAAAAAAAAAGAATCTTCTTTCCGCAGCACCGCATGCAGTCTATATATATAGCAATTGAATTAGTTCTTCGTTGGTAAATATATATTATTTTTCTTACAGAGTATAAAGGCGTTATCTAAACATATGCATAATGTTAAACTACTAGCGTTGAAACTTGAAAGGAGAAAAAAAACTAAATAATTCACAAAGCCAATCAAAAGTGCATAAACTATCGAATACATAACTTAAAACGTAGAAGCTATTAATCTCAAACTTGTTCAACAAAGAAAAAATATTCCCAAACTAACGAATGAGCAATGAAGCTTTTACATTTACCCGTCATAAAACTTGGAAGTGTCCGCATAAGTGGTAGCTTGACTATTAATTAATGACCTTTTGGAAGGATATGATGAAGACTTGATAAAGAGGTAAAGTGGAGGTGGTTGAGACAAAAAAAAATGAAGTATAGGTAAATTTAATTGTTTGGTGATAACTGACAACTTTAAGAGAATTTGGAAATGTTCTACTTCGGTTAGCTCGATACCCAATTTCCTTATTGGAATACAGATCTCTTTAGGTACAAACCAAGAGATATTCTAGCTACGTTCAGTATCTTGTTTGTCATTTTGGCCAGAGAAATACGGTATTATGGTTGTGTTTGTCATTTTATTGATTTTATAAGTTATGGCATGCTTATCATTAAAATCACAGATGCACGCAGGAGTGATAGTCATGATATGTGTTGGGAACCACTGGAGTTGGGGTGGCTCAATTGCATTTCTGACAGTAGCGACATGGCAGGTTTTCGATTGGATGGGAGTATGCTGGATCATTTGAGATAGCAGTGGAAGACACAGTGAATCTGGCGGTGCAAAAGTGCATCAAGTAAGTTTCACCATTGCATGCAGAAGCTAATGAACTTTTGTATGTAGTTCAACATGTCTAGAGTAAAGACTCGAGGAATGTATGGTTTGAACTTTGATGGAGACTGTCTTTGAGCTTATACAAATCATTAATGGCCGCAAAGAAAGCATGGAATTGGGCGATCTTCTCGTCACGAGATAGAAAAAGCTTCATCTATGTTCTTTAGAATATGCCAATCAAAATAGAAATAGCATAGCTGATATGCTTTCTCAAAAAGCTTATGATTTGAATAATTAATGTATTTTGTTTCAAGTGCCTCCAGGTTGGATGGTTGACTAATTGTATTATCCTTTCAAAATTAATATAAACCAAATGTTATAATAAAATAGGAAAATAACTTTGACTAGTAAATTTATGATGCAGTCAGATAAACTTATAAGGAATTCAAGTTCATAAGTGATGAATTTAAAGATAAAAACTTTTTGTTGATGTGATCATAAATTCTTTGATCCATACACTTCTACAACATGGTCTCAAAGTAACAGATTTGAATCCCGAAATAGAAACATGGAGAAGAAAAGAACCAAGCAATACTCCCATAAAGTCTCTATATACAACAATGGAGACACAATGTAGATGGTTACACCTAACATCGGTGGCTGTACTTTCAAAATTTCAAAGAAAAAAAGTGTTCCTTGAACAAAGAAGTTTTTATTTTTATAATGATTCTTTTCTTCTTCTTTTTTTATAAAAGAATTATTACTCTGCCAATATAAATGTTAAAAGAAAAAGAAAAAGGTCATTACCAAAAAAGAAAAGAAAAATAACAGAAGAGATTTTGGTTGAAAATGCTGGTATAAAACACACGTTACCTTGATGAAATCATGAACAATTCCTGGAGCTGCCACTGTTGTTATTATTGATGTCTTCTATCATCATCCCTTTCAAACTCTTTGCCAACCAAATAGCAGTTTCTCTAGGCGATACTTTGTTCTTTCCAAATGGCTGCAACACGATGGCTAGCTCTTCGAGCCTACTTTGTTCCAGCAAATCCGCAGATAGTTCCAAGAGACCTTCAAGCGCTTCTGCTCTCTGTCTGAACGACTTGATGTCCAACGTCTCTTTCACAGCTGGAACTGGAGTTGTTTCCTCTTCAGGCATGAATGAGTTTGTTCTTGTCTCAGCTGGTGAAGAATCAGAACATGAGTTAAAGCTCTTGGTCTCTGAGTAGTTAGTGATGGGGTCTGGTTCCTCAGCACGGGTCTCAGGAGGCTCTGAGTTGATCGATCTCGTGGGGGTTGATTCAGAGGGAGTAGCTACTTTCCTCTCTTCAAGTTCATCTCTCACAACGTTTATAAGTTTCCCAACGTCAACGTTTTGGACACCAACTTCAACACTTTCCATGACCGGCTGGTCACTCCCTACTCGGAAACTGCTGTGCCGGATAACATGTATGACATCATCAACCACCGGATGAATATGAGAAGGATTGTTGTTTTTCTCAATAGCTGAGTTCTGAGACACAACGGTTGTTTTGTTATCCGACTTTGAATTCACTTGGTGGGAAGGTGAAGGTTGAACATGCAAAGGCATAGGTGCTGCTTCGGGAACAGAAGAGACGAATTCTTTGACTGTGAACTTATCATCACCGTGTTGTCGCTGTGACGCGTTTGGCTCGTAGCTTTGTAATGTTACAGGGCTACCACTGTCGTGAGGCGCAAGAGGAGAGGTTCCTTCTGGTTGGTGATGGGAAATGTTGTTCTGAACATCGGGAACAGTGTCGGGAATCTCAACAAGTCGCATACTAGTGCTGTGTTCTTCTCTGCGGATCATCATCTCTGACGAGATGTCTGGAAAAGAAGACGAGTAATCACTGTGACATGATCTTCTATGGTCATCAGGAGTAGTATGTTCTGACATGTCGATATATGGTGTGGAAGCATCATCACAAAGCTCAAACGCCTGCATGGACAAGGAAGAAGAGATAGAGTTGCTGCTTTCACTCTGCATCCCTTTGGAAGATCCGATAGAGGTTCTCTTTGGCTCCGGAGTATTCGCAGTGGACGCATGGACACGAGACTGATGTGAATTAGTTTCTTGCTCTGGAGGCTGAGATGGATATAGCTTCATGGAGTCCTTAGCCACCATATTTGGAGTATCTGCCCCTAATTGTCTTGATTGTGCTGTCAAAGACGTTCTTCTTGGTAAAGTAGGAGGTGTTCTTTGTCTTCTCTTAGCTGACATTGCCTCTTCTGCCTCGTGCTTTGCAGCAGGAGCAAAAGGGATTCTGTCGTTTCTAGGCTTAAGTTTTGGAGAAGAGTCAATCACTGGCATCTGCAAGATGAATAAAATATTTAGAATTTCTACTAAACTTGGGAGTTGGAGAGAGAGAGAGAGGAGGGAGAGAGTACTTGATGATGCTTCGGTGGTATTGCTCCTGGTGTCCTTGCGATGTCAGAAGCTAGCTTTGACGGTGTACTTGCGTTAGTCTTGGAGCTATGAGCAATATCACCGAGTTTAGGAATCTTTGAAGGAGTTTCAGTATTGTTCTTCTGTGTGGGAAAACCAGATGGTCTCCCTCGGTTCACTCTCATGGGTGAATCATTCTCTCTAGCTTTCTCTTCTTTCAAAACCATCATGATGTTTCTAATAGTTTTGGGGTGCCTTGGTTGAACAATATCTGGTCGCTGCTCAGCCTGTGAGGGTTTTAAAATCCCATGACTATCTGTTTTCGTTGCTGAAACACTATGGACATTTTCAGTTTCAGCTGGTTGTAGTTGTTGTTGTCGCACATGGTCGTAAATGTCTTCTTCATCGACAGAAACTGAATCGTTCTCAGTGGTTTTATTACCATTGCTTGTAATAACCACAGGTCGGTTGTTTTTCTCACTAACGTAGAAGTTATCTCTTTCACTTGAACTATTGCTGTTCTGGCTTTCAGCCATACTCCTCCGACCCTCACGAGAGTTGAGAGGCTTTTCTGGAGTTATTGACGCTGCAGATATAGCTGGTCGGTGTTGCTCAACATATGGCTGCAAATAAGGATGCTTCAAAATCTCCGAGGCCTGAACAGATAAAGAAGAAAAAATATGTTACTTTCATTCCGGAATGTGAAGGCCCTTAAGCAGAAAGTTTATGGTCCTAGAAAAAGAAAAACATACACTTGGCCGATACTCTGGGTTCTTCCTTAGCATCCCCTTGATGAGTGCTTTTCTGGAATATCAAAACAAATAAATCAGTGAGAGAAAATGTTATTTAACCAGGACTTTTAAAACATTACACTTGCTGAAAGAATCAATCATTTATCATCCTTTGCAGACTGCAAAATGTTCTGCTTTTACCAACAGTGCTTTGATTGGAGTGAATCTTTCATAAAGCATGTTATTGTATCGCATACATAATTATAAATACTACAAGGCTGTAGCCTATGCATGCTATATTTATGGACAAGGCAAAATGTCAACTCAGGAAATGTAGAATAGTAGATTGATCTTCAGATTAGAAGATGAATCTTACAAAGATGGTGAGTAGCATGAAGGCAACGGACCAATTGAGGAGCGATTAACCTTGCTTATAAGACCTGCCATATCCTGAAACCATAAAATCAATTGCCACAAGGTCCTCAGAAGAGATAGAATGCAGAGAAAACAAGAATGCTGCATCCATAAGTTTCAGAAATACACACAAGTCTATATATAGCTCTTTAACATGTTCTTCTATATAACCTTCTCTGATCACTTTCCCACCAAACCAGGAAACACTTGAAAACGGAAACATACACATATAATTACAGACGCTAAACATTAGATGATCTTAAGTGATTGAATAACTTACAAAAGCTTTGAAAGCAGGCCGAAACGCAGCCATCTCATATATGCAGCAGCCTGTTCAACAGCATACGGTTTTAGCTTCAGTCACAATTACAAGATTCTTAAGCGTTACACAGGATAAGGTTATATGTATACCTAGGGACCAGATATCGGATTTAAAACCATATGGGATATCTGCAAGCAGTTCAGGGCACATGTAGTTTGGAGTTCCAACAACCTACATATAATATGCCAATCTATTCATAAACACCAAAGTCTTTGTCACACTAGTTAAAGTACATAAGCTTGAGAGAAATGTCTTTGCCACATTAGTAGAAGTACAGAAGCTTGAGAGCAATCCTAAAAATATTATCATTATAGGTTACGGTATCATATCTCATAACCATTAGGCAATTACTAATGTGCGATCAAGTCAAGGTGTATGCTTACAGAGCCGTAACCTGCCATGACTAATTATTTCTTTACAACATCTTTACATCCAAAAAAGTTACAGACACTCGTAAGGACATACCGAGGAAGTTAAGTCATCCGCTTTCAAAGTTTTAGCCAGACCAAAGTCCCCTGTATATACAACAGCACAAGGAGAAACATATTAATAAAAACCGCTAACATTCTTTTGGGAGTCAAACTGAGTAGATCGCAAAGCTACAAACTTACCAAGACGGACATCATCTTTTGTAAGGAAAATGTTGGAACACTGGAAAGAGCAAGCTTCACAAATAAGTCTCATAAGAAAAATTACGCATGACAGAATGAGATTTCAGACAACTAAGCATTGCCTATTGTTTTTTCCTTACCTTTAGATCACGATGTAGAACATAGTTAGAATGAAGATACTCAACAGCTAACAACAATTGAGTGAACCATTTGCAGAGTTTCTGCAAACCAAAAGGACAAGAGGAACACAATCAAATCACTTACATCATAAAAATGAATGTTTGTTAGAGAAAGGTTTCAGGTGAAAAAAGTACCTCCTCAGGAAAGTACACACCGTTTGACTTTTTCATCAACTCAGCCCTGCCACAAAAACATTACACAAAACTCTTTTGACTTCTGTGAACTAAACAACAAAACCTTAACAAGAAAGAAAAAAAGAATTTTTTTAAAAGAAAGTATAACACTCACATGTCTCCTCCTTCACAATATCCAGTGACAATACAAACATAGCAACCCTGCATTTTTCAAATCTTAACTCATATAAATAAACTGAAAAAAACAACCAAATCTAGTTGAATCCATTAAAACTTACTTTCTCAACCCAGGCTTCTTTAAACTCAACAATGTAAGGATGCTGAACTCTCGCAATTAAAGCCATCTGTTAAACAAAAATGTCTCACCAATGAGGTAAAAAAAGAATGAAATCTTGGAAACAGAAACTGTTCAATGATATTTACTTCTTGATGAGCAGATCTCCTGCAACGTTCTGTTTGTCTAGCTAATCTAATCTTCTTCAGAACATACCTAACAACAACAAAAGAAACACAGATAAGCAAAAAAGAAAAAGAACAGAGAGAGAATAAAGACATTTTGGAGAAGAGATCATATTTACTTCTTTCTCTCAGCCTTGTGATGAACAAGAATGGCAGCACCAAAGGCACCACGACCGATCTGTTCCATGATCTCATACTGATCCATCCTCGACTCCATATTGCGTCACCAAACGATAAACTTCACCTTCTCCTTCTCAAGTTTAAGAGTTTTTGCTTCTCTTCAACGTAATCTTTTATTCAGCAAACCTGACCTACACGCTTCTTCTTCCTTACCCTAAAGATTCTAAACCGCTTCTTGATGTTAGCATTTGAAACCGCCGATTCAAATTTCAGATCCAGACATTTCTTTTGTTCAGATTAACATGCGAAAAGGATTGAACAAGAAGAATAGTGAAGCTTTCTCTCTCTCTCTCTCTCTTTCTCTCTGTGTGTTTAAGTTCAGTTGTACAGTATACGAATCTAGACGGGAAAAAAAAGTGATTTGGAGTTGGTTTCTGGATTTGAGAGATTAGGCGTCTAGTTAAAGTACAGTACTAGTAATTTATTAATTTTTTTTGGCAACTGTTGAGTAGTTAGATTCATTTTATTACACAACAAAGATTTATCTAAAGTCGTACATATGTAAGGTTAAGGGGAAACTCAGGAGTAGTATATTTAAACTAAAAGGGAATTAAAAATAGTTGAGCTATAAGATAAAAGACATTCTAAAAAAAGTCTGATTTGTTTTCCAAAAATAGGGTAAATATATATACAAAAAATTTATTACTCTTATATTTAGGGGGTATATTTAATGTATGATTTGAGATGATTTGTGGTGATTTGAAAAATCTACTGTTATTCAATTATGAATTATAAAAATATTTTAAAATCTAATTTATTGGACTTGTGATTTTAAAATACACTCTAAAATTCATTGTTATTGAAAATATTTTAAATAAAAGATTTAAAAAGATTTGTGGTGATTTTAGAGTTATTTTATCGGATTTTTTAGTTAAAAATATAAAAATCAAAATCTCATGGTTTTATATTGAATTCTAAGATGATTTAATTTAAATCACCACAATTTTCTTAATTCACTCAAAATCTTCCAAAAAATCATTAAAAATCTAATCACCTCAATTTTCCTCAAATATTCTATTCAATACACCCATAGTTGTTAAGAAATGTTTTGGAAGAAATCTAGAAAATGCTGAGTTAATAATTAAACAAAAGTGATATTTTCGAAATGTTTAGGACTTAAATGGTGTTTTGGTGTATTTTTAAAAATATGTAATTATAAATGTTTGTGAAGGTTATACTTTAGATAATAAATGTTATTTTCAGTTTTGATCAATTTTAATACTTTTTAGATAGAGAATTTAATCTAAAATTTTAATTTTTTTAC
>KE155701.1:54703-69176 GCA_000411075.1 Sisymbrium irio | reverse complement strand
TTTCATGAATAAAGACAGACCTTTTTGCTTATGCTTTTCTTTGAGAGAGAATCTCTTTGGTTCAGATTGAATCATTTCGTTGCTTGGGTAGGATTACTTCCAAACAACAATCCTCAATCTCCATTCTAGTGCGTCATATTTAGAGGAGTTGAGTTCGGGAATATCAGTGGCCTTCCGCAACCACTGTGCGACCCTTCATTCCACCTCAGTTCCGAGCTTGCTTTGCACCCTCGGTCCATATCCAATCAATCCAGCATTGAGTGCATTCCTAGGAGCTCATCAGAATGATTCCGGCACCAGGTGACGGGTCGTCTGGTTGCACCTCGTGATTGGATTGCTCCTCGGGAGCTGGTTGCGGATCTGGCAGAAATGGTTGGCCCAATGGTGGAACATGGCGTCCATCAGTCTGTGACTGAGTCTCCAGCACATTCATCTCCGTAGAGGAAGAACATTCAGAACCAGTACGAGAAGATTCTCCCCGTACAAAATCACTATAGTGCAGACGACGTTGTGGACAAGGAGCCATAAATTTACAAAATAAAATACTACAATAAATTAAAAATAAATATATTCCGTCCTAATTTTATATATATTTCAAAAAAATCTTAATTCTAAACCGTATTTAAATTCCATATTCTATCTAAATTCCATATCTTATCTAAATTCCATCATATATATAACTATATAAAACTAACTAAATAATAATAAATAAAAATAAGTAAAATAACTAGAGAAGAGGGAGAGACTTACGAGTCTTAGAGAGATCTAAAGAGAGGATTGCAAAGAGAGGAATGAGAGACGAGAGAAGGAAAATTGTGGACTCTTATATAGAATTGGTTGGCGTCGTAATTTCATCGTAATGTAGGGACCACTTACCAATGGATTCGTGGTAAATGCGATGGTAAGTTCCTTTAGCTGCGTGATGAGTAGGCAAAAGAGATCGAAACACGCGCCATTTATTTCAATTTATCAATCCATTTACGACGCACGCATTGGTAATTGGTCTCAACGTTGCAATGCCTTTACGACGAATCCCTTGGTAAATCATTGCAAATATTAAAATTAATTTCCCTCGAGAGTCAGACCCTAAACACGAAGTGTTTATATACCCTAAACATTTAAATACAATATTCATTTAACATCAAACTTACCATGAACCATTGTAAACGAGTCGTTACTTTCCAACTATTTACCAATGACCATTTAGAGTTTAGGGTATAGAGTACGAGGGACGAGTTTTTTGTAAAAACGCCGTTATTTACCAACTAGTTAAACATGCATAATTTGAAAAAATTAATGATCATGCATGTATATTGAAATCAAACTTATAGAGTTTGATTTACATATAATTTGAATTGTTATTAGAAATGAAAACATACATTTTATATGTAAAATGATCTATTGATCTCTATATATATTAATTTGGGAAACAATAATGATCTTACATGCATATTGTAAAGAAAAATCGGTTTCATACATATTAATTAAACACACTAGCTAGTTTGATCCATCATCAGCATTGGTACTCCCATCATCTAAACCTCCATCATCACTTTCATAAAACTCATCTTGATCATTACCATCGTCTGTGGTATAATCAGATAGATCTTTGTATTCTCGATTTCGTTTGTAGTTTAGGGTTTAGAGTCTGGGTGGACTAGTTCGTCGTATAAAATACATCATTTACCAACAAATTAACAAAGAACGGTCGTTAATTCGTTGGCAATGACAAGTTCGTCGTAAAACCGATGTTATGTACCAACGGATTAACAACTAATCATCGTGAACTCGTTGGCAATTTGAAACCTTTATTTGAAAACATGAAAAACGATTTTAGATTGTATAAAGCATTGAAATCAAACTTGTATGATTAACATATATTTTAAAATATTATTACAAATGAAAACATGCATTTGAAAAAAATTAATGTTCATATATGCATATTGTTAAAAAACCGGTTTCATACATATTAATTAAAAAAAAAACACACTAGTCAGATCCATCATTGCCATCAGAACTCCCATCATCTTCACCTCCATCAATATTTTCATAAAAATCATTTTGATCATTACCATCGTCTGTGGTATCATCAGGGAGATCTTCGTATACTCGATTTTCCGGATCAATTAGCACAATGTCCTCTGTAGTTTGCTCGGGTGCCTGTATATCCGTACTTGAATCTTCTTGCAAAGGTTTTTCTCCAACAATTTGACCGCGTGGAGTGATTTTAATAGCTTCTAACCAAGTAATTCCGGTGTCTCTGATCTTCGGGTACGGAATGAAGCTAACTTGATCTGCTTGTGATGCTTAGATGAAAGCTTAAAATCTGTTATATCTCCCCCTCGCATTGACATCTACAACCCTAAATTTGTTGCATTGAACATCTCTGTTCACTACAGGATCAAACCACTCACATTTGAAGAGCACACATTTCAGCCGAACTAATCCTGTAAATTTCACTTCAATGATTTCTTGTAAGATCCTATAAAAATCTATTTCGCCCTTCACACATACTCCATAATTGGCGGTTCCCCGCCGTTTCCCATAATCGAAGGTATGAAATGTATATCCTCTGGTGAAATACATGTGTGCCGTTGTTATCAGCTCTTGGACCTTGAATCAAATCATGAAATCATGGTGGATATATGGATCATCATAGTCAACCTGTATATATGCAACCAAAAATTATATAAACTTAATTAAGTAATTTCTTTTATCTAATTATTATAATTTAATTCAAATAATTTTTATAAATTAATAAAATTTCACCTGCGTCTTCAACTAAATTGCAAAATGCATATCTTTTCGTATATTAATCTCCGTCTCTGAAATCCCTTCGATAGCTTCTTTTACCTGACTTACAAATAAACTAAATGAAGATATATGTTAATTTATCATAGTATATAAATTACTTAGAAACATATATGCTAAATATATGTTATATATATTATATATAAATTAATTTACCTTTTAAACGGGATAACTTCATTACAATTTAGAAGTATATACATGTATGCTGCGTGACGATCTTCTATATCACTCCACCAAACTTCTTTCAATTTCCCACTGAGCCGACCGATAGAACATAATATATCTGGGACTCTGTCACTGCATAAGTTGGAGCCACTCCACCATCCTCGTATCGCCTAGGAGTTCGTTTTCGTGTTCGAACTTTTGGTGCAAAGTAGTACGATGTGAAGTAAGATGTTTCTTCTCTCAGACTACCGGTGACAAGTGACCCTCAAATTTTTGTCAGATTTTTGGCTTTACCCTTCAAAATTTTCATAAACCGCTCAAATGGGTACATCCATCGAAAATAAACAGGTCCAGCTAGTGAAGCTTCATGGGATAGATGGACTGGGAGATGTTCCATAACATCAGAAAATTTGGGAGGAAATATCTCTAAGTTGCACAATAAGATCGGAATATTGTCAGAAAGTTGTTCCAAACCTTCTTCTGTTAGTAATTGTGCACTCAAAAAGCCCCAATATCTGTAATATATAAAGGAATCCTTTAATTTAAGTACACATATTAATTATATGTATATTAAAAGTGCACATCTTAATTAAATTAATTACCTGCAAGTGCTTCATGTACATTTTTCGGAAGTAACTCGGCCAATGCAAATGGTAAAAACCGCTGCATGAACACATGAAAATCATGACTCTTCATCCCTATAAACTTTTGCCCTTACTCAACACATCTGGAGAGATTAGAAACGTATCCATCCGGAAACTTGACTTCCAATACCACCCAACTGAATAACGCTTTTTTCGCTTCTGATGACAACCTAAATATGGGAACTGGATTTTGTCATCGTTTTTAATATGCAACTCACTTCTAACACAAACAGCGGGCAAGTCTAACCGTGACTTTTTTTTTTGTTATCTTTTGTTCTCCCTGTTATGTTCAGAATCGTATGCATGATATTCTCGAAAAAATTATTCTCGACATGCATCACATCCAAACTATGTCAAATTACCAAATATTTCTAATATGGCAGCTCCCAAAATATACTCTTCTTATGTCAGTTGCGATGCTGTCCATACCCATCCGACATATTATTTGGAACATGCCAGTTACCACAGCGGTAACCATAAGAGTCAATTTGTGTTTCAATTTGTTCCCCAGCTAGATACAATAGTGAGAGATCTCGTACTTTCACTTAACTCTTGAAAAAGGTCGTGTTTCGTTGGTACATATGGTTCAATAAAACAAACCGGCAATGACAATCAAACCAACATGTTTTCCTCCCATACTTTAATTGAAAAACATATGTCCTCTCCATGCAATAAGGGCAAGACAATCTCCCATGCATTCTCCACCATGATAACATTTCGTAGGCTTATTGTCCACATAAGCAGTGCCTTTATTGTAAAATTCCTTTTGGACGAGCAATCATATGTTTGAACCCCATGAGTCCATAACTCCTTTAACTCATAAATAAGAGGTTGCAGAAAAATGTTAAGTGACCGTTTTGGATGCTTTGGACCGAGAACTAGTATACTCAAGAATATGAATTATTTTTCCATGTACATCCCCAGCGGAAGGTTATAAGGCGTAAAAATTACTGGCCACAAAGAATATTGTGTACCAGACATTCCAAAGGGACTAAAACCATCTGTGCATAGACTAAGATAAAAATTCCAAATATTTCTTGTAAAGTTTTGGTGTACCATATTGAAATGCTTCCATGCCTTTGTATCTGATTGATGAGTGATCTCTCCATCGGTCTGTAAATGCTCTGCATGCCACCTCATCGCTGCTGCTTTCTTTTCAGATTGATATAATCTCTTCAACCTGTTTGTTATTGGTAAGTACCACATCCACTAGTACGGTACATTCGACCGCCCACTCCCTTGAGGCTTATCTCTCGGCTTCTTAGAAAATCGACATTCCTGCAACTTATCATCATCTTTCCAGTATATCATACAATTGTCGATGCATACATTTATCATCTCAGCAGGCAAACCAAGACTAAAAACCAATTTCTGAAATCTCATAATATAATTCAGCGGACACATTATCCTCTGGCAAATACTCTTTGAATAATTCAGCCTATGCATCCATGCACATCTCAAGTAAATTATTATCTGTTTTAATCTTCATCATCCTAACTGCCAATGACAATTTAGACATATATTCTCTACATCTTTCGTAGATAGGATGGTTCGCAGCATCTAACATATCATATAACGTTTTTTGCATCTAAATTAGGTTCGTTAACAACTACTGGTTCAGAAAACGTAATAGTTTCCTGAAATGCATCTATGACCATTTCATGCATCCTATAATGATCTATAACCCCATGATCCTCATTCTGATAAGCAAAATCATGTAAATAACTTGTTTCCACTTGATTGACTTCAACATTATTAAAATTACTTCTACTAGCTTCATAATTCCCACCACCACTATAACATTCTCCATGGTGAAACCAAATGTAATAATGTGGTTTAAACCCTCTATTTAATAAATGCTTCCATACAGTTTCAGTGCGGGCAAATTTCGTATTCTTGCACTTCAGACAAGGACATAACATCTTACCCGATTCAAGCGTGATTTCTGTTTGGCCGGCTTGATATGAATATTTCTGCCCCATTGAGAAACTCCCTTGTCACTTTTCCGGCAGCATCTCAATGCATATACATCCACTTCTATTGCTCGTATATATCACCACCAAAAGATATTTTTAGAACTTTTTAGGAATTTTTTTATTATAAAAAAAAAATTCGACGGAAGTTTTTTTTTCCTATGTTGTTGGTATGAGTTGTGATTTGTGAAAAAGAATGGCTTCTTATTTATAGGCAAAAAAATTACAACGAATTTACAATATCGGCTTTTGCAACGACTTTAAAACTAGTTTACAAGAGATTTACGACGAATTGTTAAGTTGGTAGAAAACGAGTTTCGCCAAAAAGAAAAGGTGTCCACCTAATTTTAAAATTTTGTCTCTAATTTGTTGTAAATGCTTTGGTAATTTAAAAGGCCTTTACGACGAAATTTGAAATACTCCCCAAACAGTTGGTAATTCGTTGTAAATTAGGTACCATTTTACGACAAAACTTTTCATCGTAATTACGTTGATAACTGGTTTCTAATTTACGATGATCATAAAACATTATAAATATTCGTCTCTAATCCAACGTTTTCTTGTAGTGTGAGGTAAAGCCAAGCGTAACTAAATATCCAAATAAACAGACTTTTTATAATAAAGTAACCAGTATTATAACATACAAGTATACACTTAATTTAATATATACTTCACACTTACAAATTTTTTTAATTTGAATAATGGCTCGTCTAAAAATAGCTAACATAAACAATATGTTTAGAGACTGGTTCATAAGACACATTAAGTTTAATTCATTCAATTAAAGATCTTCAAATAATCATATGGAAGCCATATTTGTAGGAGTGATATTTTAAATATGTTTATAAGTGTGAATGTTAAAATAAGTTTTTTTATGGGACACTTGAAGTCATGTAGTATCATAACAGATTTAAAAATAACCCTTAAGAGTGATTCGATTTGATAAAAAAATGCATATCGTTTATTTTTTCTTCGTTTTTCTTTTATGCTACACATTTATCTACTCTATAGTTTAGGACTTTTACACTATTTTACTGATTACATTGTTGGAGTCCTCAAAATTTTAGTTTAGAAAATTAAAATGAAACAGTTGTTATGTTCTATAGACTTCCAACTCAAAACCAATTGGCAGTTAGTGGAGTGACTCATATCTCTTATATATTAAGATCTCTTCCAACTTTCGATGTGGGACATTATGTCCTAATACGCCCCCTTGAGATAATGACTCTTTTGGCTATTAATCTCGGAATATTTGGACTTTGATCGGCAGCATCAATATTAAGGCCTTATCGATAACTGGACCAGCTTGGGTCGGATAGGGTTGGATTATTTGGATCGGGTTGGATTATTTGGATCAGGGTTCTGATACCATGTTAAGTTCTGTGGACTTCCAACTTAAAACCAATTGGCAATTAGTGGAATGACCCATATCTCTTATATATTAGTTAAGATCCCTTCCAACTTCACCATGTTAAGTTCTATGGACTGTTGGAATAGACAGATAAGCTAGTTGAATTCTTCTCATCCTCAGCTAGCCTTACATTACAAGCAACTTGAAGGTTCTCTCTTCAATCCGTACAAGACCGTACAGGTCCGTACACCTTGCCTCACAAGTCACTCAGACGTGAATCACAAGCTTCCTAGAGGTCTGCATTCACTGAAGAAGAAACCTAAAGTCTCACATTGTAGCCGTTGCTGCCTTCATCTCTCTTTCCGTTTATAGCCGTTAAATGATAAGGCAATGATAAGGTTACTTTTTGCTTTCACTTTAACTTTATGCTTTTTCCTCTTTTTGGCTAGCTGTCTAGGAATCTACTTTGGCATATTCTATTTGCCTTGTCCATAAATAACTGTAGCTGTCTTGTAAAGCAATTTATGAAATGAGAATCATCTCTTCTCTTCACCATTCTCTCTCTCAATTTCGTGGACTCACATCTTTCTCTCTTTTCATCACTTAATCTCTTCTAATTCTTCAAATCCGCTGCTTAAACTTCATGGACTTCCAATTCAAAACCAATTGGCAATTAGTAGGGTGGCCCATATTCCTTATATATTACTTAAGATCCCTTCCAACTTCCGATTTGGGACATGATGTCTTAATACACCCCCTCGAGATAATGGATCTTTGACCATTAATTAATTTCGGAATATTCGGGCTTAGATCGATGACATTAATTTTTGGGCCTTCTCGATAATTGGACCAACTTTGGGTCGGACCGAGTTGGATTATTTGGATCAGACTCTGATACCATGTTCAAAACCAATATTAGTGGAGTGACCCATATCCCTCATATATTAGTTAAGATTCCTTCGAACTTCCGATGTGGGACATTATGTCGTAATAACAGTTTCTCATGGTCGCCAATATTGTTTGTATTCTGATTATTTTGTTGCCGTACTGTAATTACGTAGACGCTTCAAACTCGTTTTGCTAGAAGACTTTGCCTTTCACCTAGCTAGATTCGTTTGTTCATTGCATATTATAACACTCTATTAAATATTGTTTCCCAACCTAATGTCCTAAATCAATATTTACATTAAAATTGCAGGTATATCGCAGAACATTCAGAACTAGCTGTCAAAGAAAACAAAAGGACTGTCATTTTTGTAGTATTTGACAGCGAGATGACCAAGGTAACATCCAAACCTGCCGCAAGTCTAACCCTTTGGCTCCAAGCTTCATCTTAATGACCTTTCCTCTCTTTTCTCTCTTAAAGCGCGTTTCAGTTTGATCACCTTGAGTTAAGTTTCTTATAACATGTTCATAAGTTTCTTAAGTGAGAGAACCACTCCTCGAGTTAAGGTTGAACAACTAGAGTGGGTGAGACTCCTTTGTAAGAATATTTATATTCTTATGTGACTTATGTGTCTTTCAATTTAATATCAAAATCAAGTTAATGTTAATTGTATATATTCTAGTGTAAAAGATGTCACTGTGATGGATTGTTTCAATTAAAGACATTATAATATGGGATTATTGATAGCCTTCCTCTTTACCTTATAAACTATATAAATGTTCTTATATTTATATTTATTGGTTATCTCAAAGTAAAGGGACACAAATGTTCAAATCACAATTATTTGATTATTTAAATAGTGGTGTCCTAATAAAGAAATATTGATGATCATAATCAGAAACAATAACCACCATCAAAGAAACTAAATTGAGAATATTTGGTGATTTTCTCCATCAAAAGATCACATAAAAGAATGGGTAAAAGAGAGGAGAAAATAAATTGAAGTATTGATCTCATAACAAATCTAAAGAGAACATGGATTAAAGTTAGTATCTCTTGATTCGGCTCTTTCTTCTGCTCTAAAAAACTATTTTAGGTTGTATTAAATCAAATCTAGGTATTTATTAGGATGGTTTTCATAATTGAAATCATGGAAGTGATTACGTTTGGTATCAGAGCCAAACTAGATTCATTTATTTCACACAAACTGGATTAAAGAAATTTTATGGTTTGAATCGTGTTAATAGAATTATGTAACGTACGTAACGAACATATAATTTGCATAAGATGCATGAATTATCCTACTCGTTTTAATTATCATACTCGTTTTAACAAAAGTGAATAAATCAGAGGAAGAGGGATAGAACCAATTGCAATACGAGTACGAGAATTAATTGCAGAAGCCAGTTTGTATGCAGAAAATCATAGGACGATAGTTTATAAGTGTTTGTTTAATGTTCTGGAAATTCCTTTAAAAAATAAATAAATGTTAAATTAATTCTAAAAATAAAAAATCTGCTTTACAACTGAATTGCATCATTTACACTTTTATATAAAGCGCAGAAAAGAAAACGATTATTCATTTGTCGCAAACCACAATTGAAGAGCTTCGTCGAAGTTTGATTCGTTTCGGAGAGTGAGCAAACGGTCTCGCATTTGCCTGTCAATGGACTTAGCAATAGTATCAGGACTTCTTCCATCTTCACCATGCCTCCTCGCGTTACGTTCCTTCCAGATAATGTGTATACACAGTTGAAACACATATCGAGTAAGGAAGGTTTCAAGTCTGTTTGTTGCAGGATCCTAGATTAGCTGGAGCAGCGTAGATCAGTCAGTTGTGTAGTGAGATTTAAGGAGACCTTTGGTGAGCTTGTTCCATATTTCTGCCGAGAGAGGACAGGAGAAAAATAAGTGTTCAACTGTTTCAGTTGCATTGTTGCAGTAGTTGCAGGTTTCGTCAACTGCTGGATTCCAGGATTGTATTCGGTCGCCAGTTGATAGCCTGTTGTGAATGGCAAGCCAGGTGATAAAGGAGTACTTTGGGGTTGAATGGGTGAACCAAACACCTTTGTACCAATTGGCAGCTGGCCCTGCGTTGCGGATTAATAGCCAAGTTTTTCGCGAGCTGAAACGTGGCTTGTAGACATTGTCACCTTACTTCCAAAGTTATATGTCTTTATGTTGCACTGCTTTGGCTCTCTCTGTAGCAATCGCTTCCTTGATTAACTGAAAAGTTTCTGACCGGTGCCTTCTTCTTCTTATGTTGCCCAGTACTACTGCTACTGATGCATTTATCGGTATACCCATGTCAATGCAGCCTCTCTGTGCTGTGAGCTTGAAAAGTCTACCCAGATTCGACCAATGATCATGCCAGAAAGCCGTTGTGGTACCATCCCCCACCTCCATTCTATGTAACTCCTTAGCCATGTCACGATACTTAAGGATTTTGTGCCACATCCAAGATCCTCTGCTTGGTTTTACCAGAGCTGACCAGAAACTGTCTTGCTGGAGAAGATTACTCTTTACCCATGTAACCCATAATGAAGGAGCTGATGAGACTATGTGCCATATTAACCGAATATAGCATACCCAGTTGACTTCTTTCATAGGTCTTATCCCAAGCCCACCCGCTTTCTTTGGCCGGCAGACAGTTTCCCACGAGACCTTGGGGTTCCTTGGATTAAGCGCCGGACCCGACCATGGAAAGGCAGAACATAGACGTTCTATCTCTCTAAGGAATTTCCTTGGTAGTCAAAAACCAGATAACCAGATATTTTTTGTGTTGACGATCACAGATTGTATCAGTTGGAGTCTACCAGCCATTGAAAGGTGGCGTGCTGTCCAAGTACTGATACGTTTCCTGATTTTTTCCAGTAGGGGTTGATAGTCAGTGGCCGTCATGCTTTTGGTGAGCAGGGGTAGGCCTAAGTACCGGACCGGGAGCTTTCCTGAATCAAAAGCAAATTGAGACTCCAGCTGTTGCCGGGTTTCGCCAATGATACCAGCGTAGTAGATGGTGGACTTTTCCATGCTTATTTTCAAGCCTGATATTGTTGAAAAATGGTTAAAGACCTCCACAATGCTTTCAATGGATCTAATCTTGCCGTCTGAGAAGATCAGGATGTCGTCCGCGAAACTCAGGTGAGTTAATCCGAGGTTTTGACAGTTAGGGTGGTAACCCATTCGCCTGTCTGTTGCCGATTTGTCTAGGAGTTTCGATAGCACGTTCATACTTATCAAAAAGAGGCATGGAGACAGTGTAAAACCTTGGCGTAGCCCTCTTGCACTTCTAAAATATCCTGCAAGCTCACCATTAACCTGTACTGAGAAAGAAGCCGTGGTAATACACAGAGAGATCCAATGGATGAACTGCTAGGAGAAACGACCATCGCACAGCGAGCCGAGGTCTTGTCTTTGTGATACTCTTTAGTCAGTTCTGTAGCGAGGACAAGTTCTCGATGATAAATCTATCCTTTACAAAAGCTGATTGATTAAGAGCTATAACATTAGGAAGCGTTGTTTTGAGTCTATTGACGATAATCTTGGAGATCACCTTATAGAGCACGTGACAACATGAGATCGGTCTGTAGTCTTTCATCTCCCGAGATTTTTTGGAGTCAAAACTCTCTCCGAAGACTGATAGACCCGGAAATCTAGTTTAGGGACCGAAACTCCTTTCCAAGAAGACTTTCAAGTGCATTAAAACCCACCAAGGGAGAAAAAACAGGTTCTTGTCACCATTTCAACTCCCTTTATGGAAAATGGCGACCAGAAATCATCCAAGATATTTCCTGGTCGTCATTTTCCCTAAGACGAAATAAAATGGCGACAAGAAATCATGAAGACATTTCTTGGTCGCCGTTTCACTCCCCCTTAGGGAAAATGAAATGGCGACCACAAATGACCAAGGATACTTCCTGGTCGCCATTTTCCCTAAGGGAAAATGAAATAGCGACCAGAAATCACCAAGACATTTCTTGGTCGCCATTTCACCTCTCCTTAGGGAAAATGACGACCAAAAATCACCAAAAACACTTTCTGCTAGCCATTTTCTCTAAGAGAAGGGAAAATGACGACCACCAAGACTCAAAAACAAGTCATGGTCACCATTTCACTTCCCCTTAGTGAAAATGGCTACCAGAAATCATCAACACCAAGTCTGGTCGCAATTTCATCTCTCTTGGAGAAGATGGCGACCAACAACTGTCCGAAACAAGTTCTGATCACCATTTCCCTTCCCTTAGGGAAAATGGCGACCAAAAATCATCAAATATATTTCCTGGTCGCCATTTCACTTCCCCTTAGGGAAAATGGCGACCAGAAAACATCAACACCAAGTCTGGTCGCCATTTCATCTCTATTGGAGAAGATGGCGACCAAAAACTGTCCGGAAACAAGTTCTGGTCGTCATTTCACTTCCCATAGGGAAAATGGCGACCAAACATCGTCAAAGACATTTCCTGGTCGCCATTTCACTTCCCCTTAGGGAATATGGCGACCAGAAATCATCAACACCAAGCTCTGGTTGCCATTTCATCTTCCTTGGAGATGAATGGCAACCAAAAACTCCTTAAATCAGGTCCTGGTCGCCAATTCATCTTCCTTGGGGAAAATGGCAACCAAAAACTATCAGAACACTAGTCTTGGTTTTCAATTTCTCTAAGGAAGGGAAAATGGCGACCACCAAGTCCAAAATGAGGATTCTGGTCGCCATTTCACCCTCCCTAGAGGAAATGGCGACCACAGTTCTTTAACATATCAAAAACCAACATTAAACTGCGATCATGATCCTTTACATGCTTCCAGGACAAGTCTAGACTGAACCGGAGAGTTTTCGGATCATTTCGGCATTTTCACCTTTGGGACGCTTTTCACGTACTGTTCATAAACCGAGATAATTGGACCTAGGCGAATTGGCGATCACAAGTTACTTAAATCAAACCGGATCACGAAAGATTAAACAGCGACGTGCTGAAGAAGATGGACCGCGGACCGGGCCAAAGCCGGTCAAAACATCTAAGTTGGCAAAATAAGGAGTTTGGCGAAGTCCCACATCGGTAACAGCTTCTTTCAGCACCCCACAACGTCCAATATATATAGGATATCATGTAATAGGTTTTAGCCATCCGATTCTGAGTACGTAGACGCGTATTATAAGACTTTACAAGCTTATACAGATTCCTTTGTATTTTCGGATAAAGATCAATAAAGTCAACCATTTGCAACCTTGGTCCTTGAGTTCTTATTTAATAGATTTTTGAGCCCCCATATTTTATAAGTTTTGATTGTGTGAGTTACGACTCTCACAGTCTTGCGCCGTCTGTGGGGACGAGAAATATCTAACACCTTAAGGATAAGAGGAACCAAGGAGGACGATGCTGGCCACTCTTCTAGGACGCCAGACGGAGCAGGAGAAACTGACCACCTTGGTGACCAAAGAGCTTGAGGAAATGAAATAAGGAACTGCAGAAAGGAAGGCACCATTGACAAGGGGTGCACGACTCGGCAGGAGACGTCTCGCCTTCTCAGAAACCCCCGAGGGGACAACTGCTGGAAATGAGATGCCTTCCGGTGCAAGGCTCAATCCGACGGAGCCACCCCTCTGAACCACAAGAAGCCTGCCAGCCGAGGTGCTAACAAGCAACCGTTGACCAAAGCTGGAGAAGGGAGCGGGAACCGAAGCAATACCGGTGAAGCCGAAGGCAAAACCGATGAAGAAGACGTGAAAGTGATGACCGAAGAAGAGGAGAACATCCTCCTCGTGGAACAAGAAGAAAGAGCATAAGAACGCAGGAAAGCGGCCCAAGCCTGGCTAAGCCGGAAGTCACCTGCTATATCCCAGAGGAGCGAGATGGAAGAACTCCAAGACCAGCTCAACCGGACGGCAAAGGAGATGAAGCAGGTGCGATCACAAGTCCACCAAGCTATCAGCCATGTCCCAGAAATTGACAGGGTTTTTGAGGACGAGTGTGAGGCTCTCCGATCCCGTACTTTAACGGTTTGACCGACCCAAAAGCCCATATGACAGCCTTTTGGATTGCCATGGGACGGGCCAAGTTCAAAGAAGAGGAAAGAGACGCTGGTTTCTATCTCCTCTTCGCCGAGCAACTCAAGGAAGGGGCACTATCCTGGTTCCCACGTCTCGATAGAGACTCGATCGATAACTTTGATCAACTGTCTGCCACGTTCTTGAAACAATACTCGATGTTCATGAACCGGAAGACGTCCAACGCAGATTTGTGGAGGCTCTCCCAGGGAGAGACTGAAAGCCTTCGATATTTTATCGAAAGGTTTAAAGTCGTGGTGTTCGAGATTGACGGGTGGAGCGTCAAGGCCGCGATCGACGCCCTTCGGAAGTCCCTGTGGTTCGAATCTCGATTCCCAGAGGAGATCACATTAAATCCGCCAATCACCATCCAAGACGCCTTCCATCGTGCATCAAGCTTCGTGATCCACGAAGAGGAGATGAAAATTCTCGCCAAGAAATTTCGTCCTCCCAAACCGGTGGCGAAAACCACACCTCAGCCGACAAACATGCTGAGAGAAAAGCGCAGCGGGTGAGGAAGTAACTACGTGCACCACGAGGAACTCAGTTGCGGGGGAGCACATAAATACCAGATTAGCGGGGAAAGGCCACCCACCG
>KE155701.1:24624-39563 GCA_000411075.1 Sisymbrium irio | reverse complement strand
TGGCGACCAAAAACTCCTAAAATCAGGTCCTGGTCGCCATTCATCTTCTTTGGGGAAAATGGCGACCAAAAAATATCAGAACACTAGTCTTGGCGACCAGATATCATCAACACCAAGCTCTGGTCGCCATTTCATTTTCCTTGGAGATGAATGGCGACCAAAAACTCCTAAAATCAGGTCCTGGTCGCCATTCATCTTCTTTGGGGAAAATGGCGACCAAAAACTATCGAAACACTAGTCTTGGTCGCCATTTTCTCTAAGGAAGGGAAAATGGCGACCACTAATTCCAAAATCAGGATTCTGTTCGTCATTTCACCCTGCCTAGAGGAAATGGCGACCACAATTCTTTAACATATAAAAAACCAACATTAAATGGCGATCAGGATCCTTTACATGCTTCCAGGACAAGTCTAGACTGAACCGGCGAGTTTTTGGATCATTTCGGCATTTTCACCTTCGGGACGCTATCCACGTACTGTTCATAAACCGAGAAAATTGGGCCAAGGCGAATTGGCAATCACAAGTTACTTAAATCAAACCGGATCGAAGATGAGCTGAATCAGAAAAGACTAAATGGCGACGTGCTGAAGAAGATGGACCGCAGACCGGGCCAAAACCCGTCAAAACATCTAAGTCGGCAAAGTAAGCAGTTTGGCGAAATCCCACATCCGTAGCAGCTTCTTTCAGCACCCCCAGGACGTCCAGTATATATAGGATAGCATGTAATAAGTTATAGCCATCCGATTCCGATTACTTAGACGCGTATTATAAGAATTTAAAAGCTTATACGGATTCCTTTGTATTTTTGAATAAAGATCAATAAAGACAACAATTTGCAACCTTGGTCCTTGAGTTCTTGTTTAATAGATTTTCGAGCCCCCATATTTTATAAGTTTTGATTGTGTGAGTTTCGACACTCACAAGGTTTAGTCTTTTTAGGGATCAAAGCAAGGATCATGGTATTGATGCCCTTCGGAAGAAAGCCTTTGACAAAG
Source organism: Sisymbrium irio (assembly GCA_000411075.1). Lineage (NCBI taxonomy): Eukaryota > Viridiplantae > Streptophyta > Magnoliopsida > Brassicales > Brassicaceae > Sisymbrium > Sisymbrium irio. The sequence continues at coordinate 38,568 of KE155701.1, read as the reverse complement.
AAAGATTGGACTGCAGTAATGAATTCTGCTCCAATGATTTCCCACGCTGGTTTGAAAAACTCTGTAATGTTCCATCAGGCCCAGGAGACTTGTCATTTGGCATCGAGAACAACACCTTAGTGATCTCATCTTCTGTTACCTCTTTTATTAGATTTGCTCCTACCTCTTCAGGGCATAGGGATTCAAGAGAAGTTTCTTCGAAATCCTCTGGAAAGTGTTGCAGGAAATCTCAGAAAAAAACTTCTGCCTCTGCTTTAATTTCCTCCTTCTCTGAGACCACCATATCATCTCGACGCTTTATCTCTTTGATAGAGTTTCATATGTCTCTAATTGTTGCAGCACGGTGATACACCTTATTGTTTTTGTCTCCAACTTTCAACCAGTGGAGTTTTGATTTCTGTTTTAGAAAATTCTCCTCTATCTTGGCTATCTTTTTCCATCTTCTTGCAGCTTGATTCTCTGCCTCCAAATTTTACACGGTTGGATTAACCATATTCTGTTCTTGCATTTTGCACAGATCCTCATATGCCTCGTTAGTCCTCTTCTCGTGGTTCCCCATTTTTTCTTTTGCCATAGCTCTGATTTCAGGTTTTAGAGCCTTTAGTTTTTTTTTTCCAAATCTGTACAAGGAGGAAGTAGAGAGAAAAATGGTGCCTCTATCAGTCCAGACTCGTTCGACCATGGGTTTGAACCCTCACAGCTCGGCCACTGTGTTTACAAACTTGAAAGGATGCTTTGGTCTCGGTTGATAAGCATTGATATAAATTCTGCACCTGAGGTGGTCCAAGCATCCTCCTCTCTCAAAGACTCCGTACGTTCGAGGAAACACGTGAAGCCACTGATCATTAATTAAGACACGATCAAGCTTTTTTGATATGAGACCCTCCTCTCTTTTGTTACACCAGGTATACAATGGACCGTGTGAAGCAGCATCTGTAAATGAGCAGTACTGAATTACCTCCAGAAAATCCCGCATTCCTGGTGTTACCATTGTGCTTGCAGCGTGCTCCTCCACGTCAATTATTTCATTAAATCCCCTAGGCTGGTTCGAATAATTGGTGAATGTTGATGGTTTTTAATGTCTTACCACAGCACCTTCCTCTCCTATGCTGTGTTCAAAGCATAGACCACTGAATAAAAGGATTCCTCTTCTCCATCTTTCATTAGTATCGACACGGTTATCATCTGTTCACTTTTATCGATTAGTGTGACTCACATTTCCGGGCTCCAGATCAGCCATATCCGACCCCAAGAGTTGAATTCATAGTCAGAAATAATGGACCAGTCCCTGAATAAAGACAAGAAAATCCGCTGACTTTTTCCTTCCTTTACTCTTGTTTCCAGTATTCCTCCAAACTGAATACCCTTTTCCTTTATCCACTTCTTCAGTACGGAATGTTTAATTGATCTATTGAATCCGCGAACATTCCAGAAAAACCCTTTCATGATCATTTCTTGTGGTTTCTTCTTTGACCTGCAATGTTAGAGACGACGTCTATAATGTGGCTGGCTAAAGGATCAGTGGGTACTCTGGTTGAGTTCCTGGTGGAGCGATGCAGGGATGTCCTGAGCTGCCTCCCTTCTTGTTTCTCTTTCTGAACCTCATCTTTATCATTTTGTTTATTCAATTCTTCTGCTCCGATTTCTCTTTCTTCCACCTCTTCTATTTCTTTATCCTCAGTTTCTATCACATGTTCCTCGTTCTCTTCTATATGCAACACATGGAATCGCGAGGGAGATTCAATGCTTGGTATTTTGATTTGCATTTTCTCGCCCAATTTACTCGACTTATTCGGTGATACTTTAGACCAGGTCTCGTTTTGATTTGCAGCCAGCTGTTCCATTTCTTCTGGTAGAGTCATCTGTTCCCCAATGGGAATCTCTGATTCTTCGCTAGACAAAGACGCAGGGAGGTCCATAGCTTTTCCCACTGTGATCTCCTTCTCTTTCAAACTGTTTTCCGTGGCTACTTCAACACTAGTTGTTCCTGTTTCTTGGTTTTGATCTGTCGGTGACTCAGGTTTATCGATTGTCTGAGCAGATAGAATCTTTATTTTTGAGCTTGTGCAGGGTTTCTCACCATGTCCCCACTTAGAGCAGATGGAGCATCATGGTGGTAGCCAGGGATATGTAAATTCTACCTCAGCATCTATCCCGAGCTTTGATCTGAAGCGATACGTTTTTGGGAAACCTTTCTCCACCTCTGCTTCCACAAAGGTTTTTGCCTCTTCAAACTGTTTCATAAGATAGTTTCTGGGTGTAGCTTTTTCAGTTTTCCCACAACACTTGCTATGAAACCAAGGCCTTCCCGTGAGAACAGTTTATGCGGAACATTCCTCATTTTAATCGACAAAGGTATGGTTTTGATTTCTGGTTCCTCCTCTTTGACTGGAAAAAAAAAGTTGCAATATATGGCACTGTATACCAGAACACAGTGAATCAGCCATTACCATATTGTATCGATCTCAAGAGATTTTATATGGAAATATGATATGGAAACCGAAAAGTAAAGAACAATGAGATGACTAAAGCTATTTCAGGACAATCAAAGCGTAGGAAACTCATGTCATGGATCGAGGACAAATCCTATTGAAGTGGGGGAGTTTTGTCACGGCCCGATCTGGATAATAAAAATGTTTTAATGGGCTATTGTTATTGGGTCATGAGGTAAATTTTAAGAAAAAAGAAAAGAAGCCTAATATTCTATTCTTTTTCGCCCAAAATAAAACCCTAAAGAAGTCTACATAAGGTTAAGAGAGTAAAAGGGTTTTATCTACTGATGTATTATTCTCACCAGCCGTCAGTTCACATCTATATTGTTCAGCTATATTACGAGCCATTTTTCGTTGATCTAGAAAGACCCAGATCACGATCGTTGTAGGGTTGGAAAGATCTTGCTCTTAGCTTTCCATAACATCCGAGCTTGCTCAGTTCTGAGGTATATTATGTGAGTTATCCTCATTTCATTATGAGGCGTCAACCTGTTGAAACATAATTCTGGTAACCTGTTTCAAGTTTTGTTGAAGGATTTTGTGAGGCGTTTTACCGACGTACCGTGAATAACTGTGTGACAATCTACATATGTATAGATTTGGTTCCGTACGATCGGAGGTATGTGATGAAAGTTATATCTGTAAATTCAAAGGATCAAACTGCGGAATTTGATTGATTGAATAAGAAGAAGAAAATGGTATAAGAGTGGTATATGAAACTTATGATTTTATTCTATAAGTTGAAGTTTACAAATGAATGAGCATATACATTTATAGTAGTCTAAGCTAGGTTAATCTGTACACAGGGTGAAAGTGATGTGCGGACTTGGAGACAATTTGGGCGCATTGCCAATGAGAGACAGCGACAGCACACAACGGTCTTCAGACCTTAAACCAACCCGTGACTTTGTACTTCTGAGTCTCCAACGGTTATATGCTGTAAGTCACACACCTTAAGCCTTCTTTCATTCACATGTGCGCTTATTTATTTTCCTCCTTAGGCTGTGGATTGTTCTTCTCTTTAGCTTGTGTTACACGGTTCAAGTTGCCTTGCTTCACACGGTTCTTCATACTTGTAACACACGTTTCAATACTCCCCCTCAAACTTAACCATAAGGAAACTGATGGTCAAGCTTGAACAGTCTATCCCCACCTCATTAAAAAAACCTCAGTAAGCAAAACCACATGGGAAAAGGCTATACATAAGGGAAAAAGAGTGTGAGAATCACAGTTGAGGGTCTTCATGACTTGGCTGAGAAATTTCAATTAGGCCAAGCTTCTCATGGAAAAAATCACAGGTCTTGATGCTTGCAGCCTTGGTAAAGATATCAGCCAACTGTTCTGAACTTTTGGTGTAACACGGTAGAATGACTCCTAGTTGCATCTGTTCTCTAACTTTGTGGCAATCCACCTCAATGTGTTTGGTTCTATCATGAAACACTGAGTTGGATGCTATATGAATGGCTGCTTGATTCTCTTCCTAAGTCCTTCAGGAGCATTTTCAGCCACATCAACTCGGTAGTCAGTCTTCTCATTGCCTTATACTCTGCCTCAGCACTAGAACACGCAATGACCTTTTGCTTCTTGCTTTTCCAGGTTACAAGGTTGCCTCCCACGAACGTGCAGTAGCCAGTAGTAGATTTCCTGTCTTCACGATCTCCAGCCCAATCCACATCACAGTAGCCTACTACTTCAGTATTCTGATTACACCCCATCCATATGCTTTGGCCGGGAGTTCCTCTAAGGTACCTCAGGATGCGTTCAATCATATGCCAGTGAAACACCTTTGGTTCTTGCATGTGTTGACTTACCTGGTTCACAGCAAAACATAAATCAGGTCTTGTAAGTTTAAGATAAATCAATTTACCAACCATCCTTCGGTAGTGCATAGCATCTTCAAACGGCTCCTCTTCTCCATTCTCTAATAGCCGTGTCTTGTACGTCTCCTCAAGTGGGGTTTTAGCTGGTTTTGCCTCCATTTTCCCTGCTTCATTCAAAAGATCAAGTGTGTACTTCCTTTGGGATAAGAAGAGACCCTCCTTTGATCTGCATACTTCCATAATTCCCATTCAAGGTTAGTTGCAATGGATATAACCACCCGGACTGTGTGTAGCTTTGCCACAGGTGCAAAAGTGCCACGGTAATCCTATCCATATGTCTGAGTGAATCCCCTTGCAACCAATCTTTCCTTATACCTCTCAATTGCACCATAACTCCTTGACTTGATAGTAAACACCCATTTGGAACTAACTGGTTTCTTTCCTTTAGGTAAGTCAGCCTCATACCATGTGTAGTTCCTTTCCATAGCATCAGTCTCTTCTCCAACCGCATCTCTCCACACCTTTAATTCCTTAGCCTCATCATAAGATCTTGGTATTGACTCTTGGTCCAAGACGCTTGTAAATGCCTGATGATCGACCGGAATGTGAGCTAATGAGCAGACTGCTTGCTCCGGATGAGCTATGGCTTGGAAATTGTAGTAGACTCTGGTTTTCACCCAATTGCAAGGATCCTTCCTTATCCTCTGACTGCGCCTTAGAACAACCGGTTGCTCATGTCGAATTGAATTGCCTTGATCACCTTCAGACTGTATCATTTCTTCAGTTATGGTTTCGGCTCCTTCTTCGGATTCCTCCTCTTCTGCCTCAGGAACCGCTGCCTGATCATGCTGACTGCTGTTCTCCCCCTCATGATCAAGAGTAGCTGGTGGAGGAGGTGGGACATCCAGATGGCTAAGACGGATGCCAAGGTTATCAAAGAGAGTCCGGAGGTTAGCAGCTCGGTCCGACTGGTAATCTGAGAGATTTTGAATGTCCTCCCAGTTTCTTTTAGTATAGTAGCCTTTGTCTTCCAAAACTTTGACATCTATAGACACCAGTACCCGGCCAGTTTCAGGAAGGAGGCATCTATATCCCTTTTGAGTGTTGGAGTAGCCAATAAATATCCCTTTGACACTTTTAGGGTCCAGCTTGTTTCTAGTCTCACCAGGAACTAAGACATAGCAAATACACCCAAACACACGTAAGTGGTCAATAGAAGGAGGTGTGTTGGTGAGTACCTCAAATGGATACTTTTCATGGAGGATCTTAGTAGGGGTCCGGTTTATCAAGTAGCAAGCCGTGCTTACAGCATCTCCCCACAATCTCTTTGGCACATTGGTGTGGAACATCATGGATCTGGCTACTTCCATGAGGTGCCTATTCTTTCTTTCAGCAACACCATTTTGCTGTGGGGTGTAGGGGCAGCTAGTTTGGTGGATGATGCCATGGTTGCTTAAATATTGTTTGAATGCCAAACTTGTATATTCTCCTCCATTATCTGATCTCAAGATTTTAACCTTAGCATCATAAGTGTTAGTAACATGAGCATGAAAGTTAATAAATGCCTATAAAACTCTATCCTTAGATGGGATTAATGTTAACCATGTGTATTTAGATTTCTCATCAATAAAAGTGACAAAATATTTGTAATTATCCCTAGATAGACAAGGTGATGTCCACACATCAGAGTGAATTAAATCAAAGCATTTTTCATAAATTGTGGATGATTTTTGAAAAACTGTCTTACAGTGTTTGCCAAGGATACAAGCTTCACAACTTTCATTTTGAAACTTTGATTTAGGCAATAACAAACTAAAATGTCTATGGTGAGGATGGTCTAACCTAGCATGCCAAATTGCATTATTTGCCATACCAACACTAACATTAAAACCGAATGATAAAGATGAATCTAAACTGATGTCTTCAAGGACATAGAGTCCTTCTTTGGTTGTGCCTTGTCCAAGGACCTTACTTGTGTCAATATCCTGAAAAGAAACATCATTAGGCCCAAAGATAGCATAACAATTTAAATCTGAAGTAGCCTTTTTAACTGATAAAAGATTAGAAGTAAATGTAGGCATATAAAAGGCAGAAGACTCCTTATCAAACAATTTTAAATTTCCAATTCCTTTAATTGGGACTTGTTCACCATTAGCGATGCTAACATGTCCTAAGGCAGGTTTAATGTCACTAATCAATTTAATGTCACTTATCATGTGATGACTAGCTCCTGAATCAAAAATTAATGGAGAAGTATCACTAGGACTAAGACTAGTGTTAACCATACCACAAGATGCATGAAAGCTAACGGGTCTGGAGGCATTACCGGATTCTTTTAGAGCCTTAATGAGGGCATCCAAGTCTGATTTCTTCACGAATTCAGTGGAGTTGGATGAGGATCCTCCGGTTTCATAAGCACTGACAGTTGATTGATGTTAGATGAGCTCTAGAGTCTCTCCCGTCACGGTTGTTGTGGTTTCTGTCTCTCCAATTTCCTGAGGTCTTGCCAGACTGTGGAGGAAAACGTCTAAGATGAGCCGGCACCAAGTGAGGATCGAGCTTGTAGCATTTGTCCTTGGAATGTCCCGGCTTTGTGCAGTAAGAACACACCACCTCACTACCATTGCTTTCTCCAGGACGGTAGTAGCTCTTATTTGCTGTAGCCTCCACAGCCTTATGCGCCATGCTCAGTTCTCCTCCTTTAGCTCCAAACAGACCGAGAGTGCCCTGCTCTTTTTGAATTTGTGAGCATACTTCTTCCAGACTTGGTAAGGTGGTTCCCCTAAGAATGTGTTTGATTAAGTCATTGTAAGCTGGATCCAACACCATGAGAAGGGAGAACACCTTATCTTGCTCTCTCCTTTCATTTATGACAGCTACATCATGGGTGGCTGGCCTTAGCATGTCATGCTCAGCCCACAGAGCTCTGAAGGTACCAAAGAAGTCATTGAAGGCCACCCCATTCTGTAAGTGATTATTGATAGCCCTCTTCACTTCAAAGACCCGGGTAAGATTGGATACATTGACAAAGACACCTTTTAGAGTATCCCACAATTGTTTAGCTTTCTCACAATATGAATAAGCTTCGAGAAGGGGCAATGCCAAGGAAGCTTGGAGTGCAGCTAAGACTGTCTGATCAACGGAGTACCAGTCCTCATCAGTTGCTGCCTTGTCTTTAACTTCACCGGCCTTGCCATCTCCTTCAGTCTTGTCCTTCACTTCACCAGCCTTGCCGTCTGTTTGTTCCACATGGTGGAAGACTTTGCGCCCACACAGTACGGCCTTCGTAGTCCTTGCCCACAGGAGGTAATTGTCTGCTCCTTTCAGAATTACCGTGAGGGAAACTGGGTTGGTAGTCTCCATCCTTCAGTCGCTGAACACACGCCGAGCTGCTTGTATCTGCTGGGTAAAAGGATGTGTTGCCTATGGACCGTTGGGTAAAGAGAATTTTGCGGTTGGATTTGAAGAATAAGAGTTTGATTGACTGGCAAATGCTAAGACTTGATGATTTGAACTTAGTAGAACAAGAAGTTAAGCGTTTGAATGAAGAGAAAACGATTGGAGCAGCTTATTATCCAATGGAAAAACGAAATAAAGAACAGAGCTTAAGTGCTCGATTTTTGGCTGAATGATTTCTAGAAAAATGAGAATGAGATTTCAAGAGACTTGGTGAAACAACCAAGCTCTGATACCATGTAAATTCAAAGGATCAAAATGCGGAATTTGATTGATTGAATAAGAAGAAGAAAATGGTATAAGAGTGGTATATGAAACTTACGATTTTATTTCTATAAGTTGAAGTTTACAAATGAATGAGCATATACATTTATGGTAGTCTAAGCTAGGTTAATCTGTACACAGGGTGAAAGTGATGTGCGGACTTGGAGACAAATTGGGCGCATTGCCAATGAGAAGATAGCAACAGCACACAACGGTCTTCAGACCTTAAACCAACCCGTGACTTTGTACTTCTGAGTCTCCAATGGTTATATGCTGTAAGTCAAACACCTTAAGCCTTCTTTCCTTCACATGTGTGCTTATCTATTTTCCTAATTAGGCTGTGGATTGTTCTTCTCTTTAGCTTGTGTTACACGGTTCAAGTTGCCTTGCTTCACACGGTTCTTCATACTTGTAACACATGCTTCAATATTATCTGTTGGAGTAAGCTTGAAGTACAAGCAAGCTTAAAGAGATAAAGCTTAGAAGATTGTGTTTAGGAGTTATCTAAATACAATGTGATAATTATCGTTTTAGAGTTAAAAGGAAAATATGTAAAATCAATCTCTATATAAAGAGATACCAAGTTGTGGCATAACTTAAGATGTTTTAAGAGATTGGTGGGTTTTAGGTTTCGAGTTAATTTTTCTAAAGATTAATAAAAGAGCATTCTTATTATTGTTGTATATTTGATCTCGTTGAAAGTTTAAATTTGGTATCAGAGCGGTACTCGATCTTGGAACGAGATGTCGGACGACGCGATCGTTCCTGTCAAATCAAAAGATGGGGGAGGATCTTCTTCTATCATCTGTCCTATGCTAAACACAACAAACTATACCGTTTGGTCAGTGAGGATGAAGATCTCTTTCAAGGTACACAAGTTCTGGGAGGTAGTAGAAGCTGAGATATAGGAGAAAGATGGTGAGAAGAACAACATGGCGATGGCTCTTCTGTTTCAGTCTATACTTGAGACACTTGTTCTGCAGTTATCTGAGTTGAATTCGGCAAGAAAATTTTGGGAAGATATCAAAACGAGATACCTGGCTGCTGAACGAGTAAAAGAAGCTAGATTGCAAACACTCATCTCAGAGTTTGAAAGGCTTCAGATGAAAGAAACAAAGAAGATAGATGATTTTTCTGCAAAACTCTCAGAATTTTCATCTAGGTCTGCTGCACTTGGAGTAAACATTTATGACGCTAAGCTAGTTAAGAAATTCGTAAACAGTCTCCCTCGAAAGAAGTATATAGCCATCGTTGCTTCTCTCGAACAAGTACTTGACCTCAAAAGCAAAACCTTTGAGGACATCATTGGATGTCTCAAAGCATATGATGAGAGGATCAGTGATGAAGATGAAGCTGAGGAAGAACAGACGAAACTTATGTACGCAAACTTCGACAACCAAGCTAATTAGGAGTACAAAAATGGTTTTGGATACAGAGGCAGAGGTCGGGGAGGCTGTCTCTACTCCAGAGGAAGAGGCAGAGGACGCAACAATGGAGTGAGAGACGCCTCGAGAATAACATGCTTCCATTGTGACAAGATAGGTCACTTTGCGAGCTACTACCCAGATCGTTTGTTAAAGTTACAAGAGGCTCATGAAACAAACAACAATGACACTCTAGAAGCAGAAGATCTTATGATGCACAAGGTTATATTTCTTAAAGAAGAACGGTGTATTCCAAGTAAATTCGAGACAAACAATGGAGATGATGATGTCTGGTATCTCGACAATGGAGCTAGTAACCACATGACAGGTATCGGAGATATTTTAATAAGATAGATGAGTCTATCAGTGGGAAAGTCAGATTTGAAGCTGATTCAAGGATAGATATTAAAGGAAAAGGGTCAATTTCCTTAATTGATATGAACGGAGAATCACAGATAATGAATGATGTTTACTACATTCCAGAGTTAAAAAGTAACCTCATAATTTTGGGACAGGCTACATAGTCGGGGTGCGGTATCAGACTCAAAGGGGGGTATCTCACGATGAGAGATTAACAAGGAAAGTTGCTTGAAAAGGCAGAAAGATCGAGAAATAGACTGTATAAAGTTCACTTTGGAATTCAGAACAGCATGAGTCTAAATCTGATGGAGCTAAGTGAGTCAAGCCATTGGCATGCACGGTTTGGACATATCAACACCGACACTATTAAATCCATGGAGCATAGAGAGCTGGTCAGAGGGCTTCCTTTGGTTAGTTTCGGGAAAGACATTTGCAGTTCATGTTTGCTTGGGAATCAGACGAAAAAATCCTTTCCGTAAGCAACCTCATACAGAGCAAATGAAGGCTTGGAACTAATACACAGAGATCTCTGTGGCCCTATAACTCTGAGTACTGCTGCTGGTAATCGTTATATTTTCATTCTTATTGATGATTACAGTCGCTACATGTGGACTATACTTCTGAAAGAAAAGAGTGATGCCTTCGCCAAGTTCAACATCTTCAAGAACAAAGTTGAGCAAGATACTGGAAATCGCATTAAGACTTTCAGAACAGATAGAGGGGGCGAGTTTGTCTCTCATGAGTTCAATATATTCTGTGAAAGTGCCAGTATTCAGAGACATCTCACTGCTCCTTATACTCCTTAACAAAACAGAGTTATTGAGAGGCCTAACAGAACCATGATGGAGATGACTAGGAGTATCTTGAAGCATATGAGAGTTCCGAATTATCTCTGGGGAGAGGCTGTGAGACATTCAACCTACCTGCTAAATCGGATCGCCACAAGAACCCTTACAGACAGAACACCATATGAAGCATACAAGGGACAGAAGCCACATATTGATTACCTACGCCTCTTTGGTTGTATTGGTTGTGCAAAGGTTGATCAACCATTGCTAAGAAAACTTGACGACAGGTCGAAAATGCTTGTTCACCTTGGAACCGAACCTGGATCAAAGGCTTATCGTCTGTTGGATCCTCAGACAAAGAAGATCATTGTTAGCAGAGATGTTGTCTTTGATGAGTCTAAGGGCTGGAATGGGAGAAAGGACCAAGCAGGAAAGGTTGGAGATGGAGATTTTGACATATCTCTTGGTATGTTTGGGAACCGCGGTATCAGAATGGCAGACGAGGAAACTGCAGTACATGTTAGACCCGAAAGCGAACAACAACACAATGAGAATGCACCTTCTGTCGATGAAAGCTTTCCATCAGAACAAGAGGATGAGAATGAAACAGTGGAAACACCACCACCAGCCTTGCGAAGGAGTGAGAGGAAAATAACAGAACCTAAGTAGCTCGAGGATTATGTTATGCTTGCTGAGGAAGAAGGAGAGATGCTTCTTTGTTTCTGAACAACGAACCTAGGAGTTACGGAGAAGCAAGTATGTATAAGGAGTGGACGAATGCGTGTAATGAAGAGATCAAATCGGTTGAAAAATTTAACACATGCTCTTTAGTTGATCCACCTGTCGGGATAACAACAATTGGACTTAAGTGGGTTTTCAAGCTGAAGCGAAACTCTGATGGTAGTATCAACAAATACAAGACGATATTAGTGGCCAAAGGTTATGTACAGCAGTATGATATTGATTACGAAGAGGTGTTTGCCCCTGTTGCACGCTTGGAAACAATCAGGCTTCTTTTGAACATAGCAGCTTCGAATGGTTGGGAAATACATCACCTGGATGTTAAGACAGCATTCCTCCATGGCGAACTAAAAGAAACTGTGTTTTTAATGCAACCGGAAGGATTTGTGATAGAAGGCAGTGAAGGGAAGGTTTATAAGTTGCATAAGGCGCTCTATGGCTTGCGCCGAGCACCAAGGGATTGGAACACCAAGTTGAATCAAATTCTGGAGGAGCTAAGGTTCGTAAAGTGCTCTAAGAAGCCATCTGTGTTTCGAAAGGAGATACAGAATCATGTTCTTGTTATAACAGTATATGTCGATGATTTGTTTGTCACATGCTCAGACATGACTGTCATTAACAAATTTAAGGGGGAGATGGCATCTAAATTTGAAATGAGTGATCTTGGCAAGCTTACCTACAATCTTGGCATATAAGTATCTCAAAGAGACGGTGGAATTGTGTTAGGCCAAAGACGATATGCACTTATGATACTAAAAGAGACGAGTATGATGGACTGCAACTCAGTTCATACACCAATGGAAGTAGGCCTGCAACTCTCGAGAGCAGAAACAGAGAAAGAGATCGATGCAACTAGTTTCAGAAATAAAGTAGGATGTCTTCGGTATCTAGTTCATACTAGACCGGATTTATCATTTTGCTTGGATGTTCTAAGCCGCTATAGGAACAGTCAAGAAAATCTCATGGAGCTGCCATGAAACAGTGCTTAAGGTATCTTAAGGGAACAACTTCATTAAGACTGGTTTTTAAAAGATGCAACAGAATTCCACAGGTGAGAGATTACAGTGATAGTAGCCATAGTATTGATCCTGATGATGGGAGAAGCACGACAGGACACATCTTTTACCTCGGAGAAGGCCCCATCACTTGGTGTTCTAAAAAACAATATGTAGTAGCTCTCTCCTCGTGCAAAGCAGAATTCATGGTGGCTACAGAAGCTGCAAAGCAAGCTGTTTGGCTACAGGATCAACTAAGTGAGATCACCGGAAGACAGAGAGAGAAAGTGGTCATTCGTGTTGATAACAAATCGACCATAACTCTCACAAGGAATCCGGTCTTTCACGGCCGCAGCAAGCGCATTCAAAGAAGGTTTCATTTTATACGAGAGTGCGTGGAGAACGAGCAGGTTGAGGTTGAGCATGTCCCTAAAATGCAGCAGAAGGCGGACATTCTCACAAAAGCTTTGGGATCTAGCTGGGGGAGACTTCAAGCTTTAAGGGGAGAATGTTGGAGTAAGCTGAAGTACAAGCAAGCTTAAAAAGATAAAGATTAGAAGATTGTGTTTAGCATTTATCTGAATACAATGTCATAATTATCCTTTTAGAGTTAAAAGGAAAATATGTAAAATCAATCTCTATATAAGGAGATACCAAGTTGTGGTGTAACTTAAGTTGTTATAAGAGATTGGTGACCTTTAGGTTTTAAGTTAATTTTCCTAAAGATTAATAAGAGAGCATTCTTATTATTTTTTTTATTTGATCTCGTTGAATGTCTAGAACATCTGTTTCTTCTCGTCGGGTTTATTTTTTTGGATTATCTAACATCCGGAAATCTGTCCAGTTATGGTAGAGGAATCAAACGGATAATCAAACTTTTGCTGATTGATATGAAATTTATTAAGGACGTACCTGACTCTAATATGAATTCACGGTCGATTTGTACAGTACAAATCTGTGACCCTAAAGAAGAGAAGTTGTGCCTCAGATTCTACGGTTATCCGTTTTATCTGATTTTGGGTAAGATGATTTATAACATATGGATATAGATGTCTGTAAATTATCTTGGTATTATCAATATTGGTTTAGGAGCTATAACTATTTTATCGGAAATGTTTTTCCCAGCGTACAAATAAGATATGTTCAGTGAGATGAGATGTTTGGACAGGCAGATCAATCAGGATTGAAGTGAAACTTTGCAGAAAATTTCATGATACATGGAATTAGTTCGTGGTGGAAGGAAATTTTATTTGGGATGCGAGAGTGTAACGACCCAAAATTTTTATCCAGGCCATTTATTAAACCCAACTCAAGCCCAAAAATAAATTAAAAGCCTAAAAGCCTTCTTTTTAATTTTGTCCCACATTGGAAATCTCAAACTTTCACCTCTCTCTCCCATCCCTATATATAGAGCTCCATCCCTTCTCTTTTTCTCCACCAAGACAAAGCAGTGCTTTGCTTAATGGCCAGTTGTTGTTGAATTATCCGACGACCAGCCACTAGTGAATTTTTCCGGTGAATTTTTCCGGCGAGTTTCCGGCGAGCTTCCAGGCGATTTTCCGGTGAAATTCATGCAAGTCTTCTTGTCTTCTACATCTTTCCTT